>RJWK010045708.1:0-17902 GCA_004363435.1 Platanista minor
AACAAACACATGAAAGAATGCTCAACATCATTAATCATTAGAGAAATGCAAATCAAAACTACAATGAGATATCATCTCACACCAGTCAGAATGGCCATCATCAAAAAATCTAGAAACAATAAATGCTGGAGAGGCTGTGGAGAAAAGGGAACACTCTTGCACTGCTGGTGCGAATGTGAATTGGTACAGCCACTATGGAGAACAGTATGGAGGTTCCTTAAAAAACTACAAACAGAACTACCATATGACCCAGCAATCCCACTACTGGGCATATACCCTGAGAAAACCATAATCCAAAAAGAGTCATATACCAAAATGTTCATTGCAGCTCTATTTACAATAGCCAGGACATGGAAACAACCTAAGTGTCCATCATCGGATGAATGGATAAAGAAGATGTGGCACATATATACAATGGAATATTACTCAGCCATAAAAAGAAACAAAATGGAGTTATTTGTCTTGAGGTGGATGGACCTAGAGTCTGTCATACAGAGTGAAGTAAGTCAGAAAGAGAAAGACAAATACCGTATGCTAACACATATATATGGAATCTAAGAAAAAAAGAAATGTCGTGAAGAAACTAGGGGCAAGACAGGAATAAAGACACAGACCTACTAGAGAATGGATTTGAGGATATGGGGAGGGGGAGGGGTAAGCTGTGATAAAGTGAGAGAGTGGCATGGACATATATACACTACCAAACGTAAAGCGGATAGCTAGTGGGAAGCAGCCACATAGCACAGGGAGATCAGCTCGGTGCTTTGTGATCACCTGGATGGGTGGGATAGGGAGGGTGGGAGGGAGGGAGATGCAAGAGGGAGGAGATATGCGAACATATGTATAATTGATTCACTTTGTTATAAAGCAGAAACTAACACCATTGTAAAGCAAAATATATATATATATATAGAAATAAAAAGAAAAAAACATTTCATAGGATATACTTATACTAAAACATTACTTATTGTTTATCGGAATTAAATTACAAACACCTAAGTTATATGCCTCTTTCTTTAGTTATATTCCCCTGATCTGATGATTTACCTCTCTTTAAGAGTTTCTTGCTTGACAAAATTTGCTTATAAAATTCCTTGCAGTTTCAGTCTGTCTTCCATTTACATTGTAGCATAGCTTTCATAGCTTTTACAGTGGTCACTTTCAACTTCATTATTTTGTCCTTTGAAAATTAATTAATGAGAATATATGCTGAACATTAGCATTATGAGCTCATATACTAAACAGGTACTGGCGTAGTTAACAATTCTGAGAACTGCTCTTCAAATTTGCTTTGTCGAATCACGTAATACCATCTTTACAGCATAGCTCACTTTTCCATTGTTCAAGATTGTGTTGCATCTCAACTTTTTTTCTTTTTTTAATGTCATCCATTGACAAAAAAGATAATCATCAACCGTTATCCTCTTCTTGTTCCTATGCTGGAAGACTATTCAGTAACATCCATGGTACTAAATCAAATTCTTCAACTGATGAGATCCATTCCAAATGATAGTCTTTTTTTTTTTTATTACCCATTTCAAATCAGAATTTCTTTTCATGTTCATAAGTAATGGTGTTAATCTTAACAGCCTTGTCACACAAAGGGAAACATTTTTCATCAATTCTTTCTCTAACACATTCACATTCAACAAGTTCCTTTAATCAATGGAGTATTTTAATAACTGCTTGATCTTCTTTCAATGCACATAATCCTAATGCTAGATAAATATTGATAACTATGAACAAGAAATAAGTAGACTTTGCTCTGTGGCTTATTTAAGAAGTCAACAAGAATGGGGGGTGTGCCCTTTCTTCAGAATTAAAGTATCACTGCTTCAAATAAACTGAAGATTCTTTCACCTGCATTTGTTTAAGAGAGCCAGTGGATACATGAATGCAAACTGAAGAATTCTGAATGCTAACAAAATCACCAAAATCCTTTAGTAAGTCAATTCAAATAATATAAATGCTGAAGTAAGAATCATAAAATGATTCTTACTTCAATTTCAATAAAAAGGGCATCAGGTGCTGTTTGAATTGCATTATGCAGAATATGGGCAGTACAGCCAACACAGACTCATGCGTGCTTTATGTCAACTTTAGCCCCTTTAATTCATTAACTCCTAACAAAAAAAAAGGAACTGCAAAAATTTGCTACTGTTTCTGAAGTCACATTTGCAAAGGACTTTACTCACAATAACTTTATAAGAAAGCCTTTTTTCACAATAGAAAGCCTTTTTTCACAATAGAAAACTATTTCACAAGCGAAGGAAAAAGGTATTGTTATTACATGCATCTGTGGCCATGACGTAAAAAGGTGAGGCATTTAGATCTTTGATAATCTCTGTAATGTAAATTAAGCTCTTTTCATTATTGTAGTAGATCTAATCGTGGCACTTGAAAATTTGCTTCCAACTTTAAGTGAAAGATTGATGATGATATACAGTGTAGAAGGCCATTTCAATTTCTGCTGTGATTTTATCTTTGTAATCTGCATGTCTCTTAAACAAAAAGAATACACTATCTTTTTTTAATGTCACTGTTATTAGTTGAGGGAATCAAACAGCTAGCATGCTCAGCTGTAGTATATTTACTGGTTTACAACTGATTTTCCACAATTTTCTATATTGAATGAACAAATGCATATTGCACAAAAATCTTTGAAAGGACTTGTTTCTCATTTAATAAAGGTGCACTGTTCATAAAGTTCGTCACATTTACACTTGTGTTAGGGCATTTCGAGGTTCAAATGTACACAAATGAAAATACATGAAAAAAGAATGAATTTGAAAATCTCAGGGCCACAGTCAGTGTGTTTGTCACCCACAAGTCTGAACAAGTTAGTAACAGGAGTTGAATGGTTGAAAGGGCTGTGAACTCAGGAACTATGAATAAACTGAACTTGATATTTGATGCAAAAATACCCCTCCCGGGCTTCCCTGGTGGCGCAGTGGTTGAGAGTCCGCCTGCCGATGCAGGGGACGCGGGTTCGTGCCCCGGTCCGGGAAGATCCCACATGCCGCGGAGCGGCTGGGCCCGTGAGTCATGGCCGCTGAGCCTGCGCGTTCAGAGCCTGTGCTCCGCAACGGGAGAGGCCACAACAGTGAGAGGCCCGCGAACCAAAAAAAAACAAAAAAAACAAAAAACCTCTCCCGTTTCCTTAGTGGGGGAGCAGTACTTACCAGGCGCAGTCTTCCAGAACAAAGCCAGAACCTATCCTATACAAGGTTTTGGTTAGCTTGGGGATTCAAGCATTGCCGAACACTTAGAAGCAGGAGTGTTTAGGGACTGACAGACTTTCAGTGGCGACCCCGTAGTCACTAGAGCACGGCTACTATGCGCCCGCTGACTTCCAGAAGCGCGGCTTACCCAACAGAGGAACTTGCTGATTGGACGCTGTCTGGAAACGTGAGTCTGTTGCTGATTGGCTGATGTTCAGGACTGTGTGGGTGGGGGTATCACTGATTGGCTGACACCCAGGATGGGGTTCCTGGGGATATCACTGATTGGCTGATTTTCAGAAGCCTGGTGCTGTCGTTGATTTGCTGTCTTTCAGAAGCTTAGGTACTGCAAGAGAGGCAGTCACTGACAGCTGATTCTACTGATCCTACATCTAATTAATGGTGGTTACCTGTTCACAACTTGGGACTGTGGCCAAAAAAGGCTTTTTATTTCGTGAAAATTTCCTTTAATTCTAAATACAGCCCCCGGCCCCCACCCCTGGTGCCCCTTTGGCTCTTCCCTAAGCCAAACCTGCAGGAGAAACCAGATCTTTATTTGTGGAGGTATGCTTTTCAGCTAGTGTCGCCTTAAGTGATTTAGTCGCCAATTACTGTGGTTGAAAAACAGCTCTAACTGCTGAATTTTTGTAACTTATTGGAAAAAGCTGAATACAGGACATTTAGGGTGTCCTGACAAAGCCAATATAGAATGCAGGACAAAATCACATCGAGGATGTGTCCTGTGTGTTCAGGACGGCTGGCAACCCTAGACGAAGTCCATGCCTGAGGCAGGACACTGCTTTCCCAGCAGTGTTCAGGCAACAGCCAAGAGTTCTGTGGGTGTCAGGGCCCACTGTCCCCAGGGGGAAGAAAGGGCTGTGGGCTTGAAATCCCCACTTTACCCAGACTGCTCAGCCTTCCTTATGTTCATGGATTGGATTTCTGGGGAAAGCTTCAGCTGGAATGAGTGGGCTCATATCTGAAATTTTGACAATCACAGTCTCCCGGTTAGATAAAAGATATGTCATGAAATTCCAACTTCCAGGGAATGCCTCCAGTCCTTTGTTCTCTATGTCATGAGAAACTTGAGCTACTGCAGAGTTGCCAGCTGCCTAGAACAAACACATTAGTTAGAGCAGATAACTGTGTATCGTGGGTGTAAGCTTAGCCTTGAACAAAGGCTATCAAGAGTAGAATCCTAGAAGACACCTGAGAGGGCAGATCTGAGATTGAAAATTCATGCTATATAACTTTTTATATACTATAAGCCACAAATACACAGGCATGGGCAATTTATAGGCAAAGGCACAAGTACATGCTTAAAAAAGTGCTATAGGAAACACAGGAAAACTTTCTCTTACTGATGGTTTTCTGGGTGAGTACTTTCTCCCTTTAAACTCTTCCCTGGACTTATTAAGTTTTGTGTAATTTTGGCTTCCAACAGTGTTTGCAGGGGATGAGACAGAATATAGACCACTATATGCACAATAGTTGATTTTACCTCCACCCATGGCCTCACATGACCTCTCCAGATGCAGCCGGGGACCCTCTCCTGATAGCCAGGCCTATGTTTTCTACTGCCCACTGGACGTCTCCACCTGGACAGCCTGCAGAACTTCACCATACATGGCCCACACTGACCTCATCCACCACACCCTCCTTCATCTCTACCTGCAACTCACATTGCCACCAACTCTTCCTCCTCCTTTATCCTCAGTCTCAGCTAAGGGGAAGAGCTTCTACCTAGTCAGCTAACCT
The DNA here is from genome assembly GCA_004363435.1 of Platanista minor. Taxonomy (NCBI): domain Eukaryota; kingdom Metazoa; phylum Chordata; class Mammalia; order Artiodactyla; family Platanistidae; genus Platanista; species Platanista minor. Next base: position 4,980 of record RJWK010045708.1, read on the forward strand.
TCAGAACTCAGGGTCATTACAGACTCTCTCCCACCCTTTCACATAGTCCCCAACTCCTAAAACTCAAATCTGTCTCCTCCTCACAATCCTCAAATCTATAGCCTGAATCAAGTGCCTTGCCATCTCCTTTTGTTTTGTTTACTTAGTGTTTGCCTTCAGCATATGTTCAATAAGTGCTTTCCAGGTGAATGAATGACTCAGAGTACCAGAGGTAACATTGACTGATTCAAAATAATCCTGGTAGGGTCTCTGCCTCCACGGAGGAAACCCAAAGTGTTACAACTCCTTACCTAACTTGAGAATTCCCATGGGTGTCTCCTTTCCAAGCCCTAACACCCTCATCTTGGAGGTGGGGATGCTGCCAACAGGATGGTACATAATGCTTCCCTCTTTGGACCTCACATTATCTCCATAATCTCCTGTCAGTTTAATAAGGAAGTGTGCCATCTCTGTAAGCACACCACACACTCTGCAAATGTCTGACCCTTTCCCAATCCCCTATCTGACCCTTTCCCATTCCCCTATCTGACCCTTTCCCAATCCCCTATCTAGTCACAACACAGGCCAGCAAACACAGCCCCAGGACACTTACCTCTGGTATGCCAAAAATACAGGAAGCACAAAAGGCAGTCTGGGTTTAAAGATACCACCTGATTGTTTTTTAAGACATGTCCATACCTAGCCTCTTACAGTCACTGAGCTAACTAGCCACTAAGGCATCACCCCTCCAATTTCCCCCTCCTTGAAATTGTATATCCGTTTCTACTACGCATGGTACTCATGGTCTGTCTCAACTGTCTGCCGTCATTCACTAACCCCATTCATTTACAAAGCCCCATCCTCAGTAGAGGAGGTACACTGCATACAAGGTAAGAAATAGCTGTCTCCAGGAGACATAAAGATAGTTCCCAGCCCAGTTACATTGGCTGTTTGCTTACACAGTGATCTCCATGACCTTGCCCCATTTGCCTCTTAAAGGGGAGGCTTTGGTTTTTGACCACCAACATATGCTCACTTATTGCTGTCTCTTTTCAGTGGCGAGTCTCAAATATGGCACCCCATTAAAATCCTACTGCAGGGCTTCCCTGGTGGCGCAGTGGTTGAGAGTCTGCCTGCCGATGCAGGGGACACGGGTTTGTGCCCCGGTCCGGGAAGATCCCACATAACGCTCGCGGAGCGGCTGGGCCCATGAGCCGTGGCCGCTGGGCCTGTGCGTCCCGAGCCTGTGCTCTGCAGTGGAAGGGGCCGCAGTGGTGACAGGCCCGCGTACTGCAAAAAAAAAAATCCTACTGCAAATGTCAAGATGGTTACATGGTTTCAAAAACTTCTCTTACTTCAGCTTTACATCCCAGGAACTAGTATGTTCTGTGCCAAGAAGCCCATAGGAGATTGACCATGTACCTAAACTTCACTGTTCAAAGAGAACTTTACATAGAAGGGGCTACTATCAGAGGGATCCCATAGTAAATGTCAGCCAAGAATGCCTGCAGGAAGTTGGAATACTCTGTCAGGGAGAAGGAAGGTGGTTCTGGGCTGTCTGTTCTACTGGGATCAGGATGCAATGTTCAGAGGAGGATGCAGTGAAGAGCTGGTCAGCAGGTCAGGTTACAGAGTTAGCCAGGAAGGCACACTGGGGAAGACCCAGGGGAAGGGAGCTGTAATGTGGGAAAGTGTTGGGACTGAACACACGTGCCAGCTACCGATCACAGGCAGCTCTCAAGGAACCTTGGTGTTGAGGTAACAGCACCCTGGGTAAATGAATCCAACAAACAATCTCCAAATTGTGTTTGATTTTCATTTTCACATCCCTTCTTTATACCCACTTTTTGTACTTTGGCTACAAGGTACTTTTCATCCCCTGAGAGGCATTATGGAGTAGTAAGAAATGAGTTAACAGACAGAATGGTGACCTCAGGCTAAGAGGAGTGGAATAGCATGGGCTCTAGAAGAATTCAAACCAGAGGTCTAGTTCCAACTCTGTCACATATTAGGCCTGTGAACTTGGGTACATTCCCAAGCTCTCTAAGCCTTGTGTTCTTCATCTGTGAAAGGGTTTTGTATGTAGGACTGTTAGAACGTATGCACTGTATGTAAAGCCCCTGGTACAGTGCATGGTATGCAATGGGTTTTTAATGATGTCAGTTATTATTATGATTATTTTAACCCCAGAAACTATCACTTTCCCCTCTGGGATTTATTTATCCAGCAGATGTCAGAGAATATGCCCTGCTCTGGGACATGGCACACCAAATCAGCCAAAATTGCTGCTTACCAAGAAAGCCTTACTAAATCTTCTTTATTAGGTTAATTTGGGTTTGGGGGGAGTATTTCCCAACTGGATCCTAGAACTTGTGTCAAGGACCAACTCCTTCCCTCCCTCCCAGTTGCCCTTCCAACAGTCCGTCCCTATTTTCATTCACCTCCTCCAAAAATACAGGCCTTGCTTAGATTTTGCCAAATTTTACTGAACATAACCTATTTAAAATGTCCCTTGAATGGTGTGGACGCTGGACCTCCCAGCCCAAGGCAAAGAGTGCCAGCCCAGTGGCTTCTAGGTATCTCAGCTCAAGAGAGTACCACCTTTATTTCTCACAAACTCCTTGAAGATGTTAATCATAAAGTGCCTAATTTGTGTACTATGTTCAACTGCATGTGGACAATAATGCAGGATATCTTCCATTCTTATCCCAGGAGGGATCTGGTTTACCCATGATCCCAAAGTAACTGGTAAGAACAGTTTTCCATTCCATTCCAAGTCTCTCAATTCTGAGACACACCCCTGGCTCACCACGTCCCCAGCCTCATCTAGTGTATCATAGAGCTCAATTAACATATACACACTACTATATATAAAATAACTAACAAGGACCTACTGTATAGCACAGGGAACTCTACTCAATATTCTGTAATGACCTATATGGGAAAAGAATCTGAAAAAGAATGGAGATATATATATAAAACTGACTCACTTTGCTGCACATCTGAAACTAACACAACACTGCAAATCAACTGTACTCCAATAAAAATAAAAAATTAAATTAAATTAACTCCCAATGGAGGACTTGCAGTTTCCCAAGGCCTCAGCCTGCCCTGTCTCAGGACATTTATATTTGACAGCCCTCATATGGACTGCCCAGCTCCTGATTCCTTTTTAATTTTTCTTTTGGTATTAAAGGATATCCACCATTGTCTTTACATGATTCCTGCTCCTAGACTCTAAAATTCTATGGGTGGGTAGTAAGTCTTGTTTATCTGGGCATGCCCAGGACTAACACAGTGCTTTCCAAAGAGCACATGCTGATTTAATGTTTGGAGAATAAATGAGCCATTGGACACGGGGTCTAATTTATTAAGATTTATTTCTCTTACATTCTTAAACAAGATAAGCAAAGGCATATATATGTCATCTAATTTTACAGAACAGTAGATTAAACAGGATAAGGGAAGCCAAGAATTGACCACCTTTTAGTTTTTTTTTTTTTTCTTGATCCCAACTATTTTACTGCTGAGTTCTTTGACAGTGCCAAGGAAATGCCTATTCTAATGTCATGTTATCTTTTCCAGATCACAAAAGAAGATGGTCAGTTTTACAATTTGTTTACAAACTTGTATTTTTAACTTCCAAAAATAGCAATAAATGTATGACCAATGTCATTCATAAACTTAGATTCTGAAGCTAATGAAATGTTATATTAAAAGGAACATTTGAAAACTCACTCACTCCAAAAAGAAAATAAACCTCCATGTTAACTATATAGAAGAGGAACAGAAAGTATATAGTTTCCCAACAGCCACACTCCAGCTCTCAGCTACTTAGGAAGTTGACTGCTCTCTTCAATGACAAAGTGAAGAATCGGCCTCAGACCTCACTAGGGGTGGGAGGAGCTACTGGATATGGCACTGGAACGTGTCCTGGCCATGGCAGCACTGCCAGCCCTGGTTGCAACTCTAGCTCAGGCTCTCTCTGCTTCATCTCTCAAAGCCTCCTCATACTGGGATGGGAAGCAAGTAGGGTCAGATTCATGGATCTTGGTCAAAAACTCTAGCAATTTCATTTTGCTGGCTTCAGCATGGGCTCTTGGACCCCACAGGAATTCATAGCGTGGAGGATTGCTATTGGGTACCTGGCAGTACTCCAGGTACTTTTCTCCCACTAAATCTTTGGTGATAAGCTTCCTGGGATCCCGAAAGATAAAATGCTTCCTCCCAGAATATAAGTCCATCATATTCAACACTTTCCAGATCTCCTCCTCAGTGGCACGATTGCCCTTCATGAAAATCACACCCAGGATAATTATCAGGAGGCCAGTCTTGGGCCTGCCCCCGTCACCACTGATGTGAGGCCTAGTTTGTTGACGAGGGCATAGCTGTGGCTGGTGGGATCCACTTCCTTCACATCAATACCAAAGACCAGCCCTATGCACTCAGAGGCTCTCCTGAGGATCTCAAGGAAGTCATCCTTGTACTCTTTGATAACATTACCAATCACGTCTGCCTTTGTGATCAGATCTCTCATTTGATACTTTTGCAGCAGGAACTGCACCAACAAAGTCACCTTCTCATCTAGAGGGTCTATGGGAAAGTCCTCAGTTTCTGACAGGGACTTTGAAGAAGCTGACCCAGTCTCCTTTTCCTGGCTGGTGGAGCACTCATCTGATTTGCTTGATGAGATGGCTGCAGTGACAGTGTAAGATGAGTAGGCACTCTGAGGACTGTGGGGAGTACTGGGTGCCCCTGAAGCCAGAGCCTCCTTCAAATCGCCAGGCATTAGAGGATGAGAGGAGGAAGGAGAGGTCTCCTCCAGCACCTTGGAGACCTGTGCAGCCTCCAGGCCCTGGGGTTCACTGAGGGCATGGTGCTGTTCCTGCATGCAGTGTGGAATCTCTTGACCCTGAGACATGTTCACTCTGGTCGGTGGCAGCAGACAGGAATGTGGGCAGGAGAGTGGGTAAAAGAGGACCACCACCTAGGGAGAAAGGGAGGATGTGAGTGGCCTCATCTGTTAACCCAACTGTGGCAGCTCTGAAAAGAGTGCTTTCCATCCATCTTTTCCTTAGGGCAGTACTCGAGCCTCACAAGTCTCCTGTCCTGAACAGTAAGAAGCAAAAGAGGGAGCGGGAAGGCTCTTCAAGGTGCAGCCAGCCAACTTAGCCCAAGGCTTCCTAAAGCTGATAACAGGGCAGGTGGGGTCAAGCTCTGTGGGATCCCTTCTGTTCTGCGGTGGGTGGTCCCCTCCGTCTTTGTTCAGAGTCCTCACTGTGATCCCAGGGAGTATCTGGGACTCCTTCCTCTACTGACCCAAGGATTGTCACCTCAAAAAGAGGCTTAAATCTTCTTGAGACACTTGACTTACAAAGAAGAAAGGAGGTGCCTCACACTGACAGCTTTTTTCAAAGCCTCTCAGCCAGGAAGTCACAGAGAAGACGGACAGGGGAGAGAAGTGAGGGGCCGCTCATGGGGCCATACCTGCCTGGGCCTCCCAGAAGTGACAAAGGAGCACAGCTGTCTGTTGGGGCTCTGTTGTTCTGACATGTGTGGTCCCCACAATCCTCACTAAAGGTCATGACTTTTGACCTTTTTTTTTTTTTTTTTTTTTTTTGCAGTATGCGGGCCTCTCACTGTTGTGGCCTCTCCCGTTGCGGAGCACAGGCTCCGACGCGCAGGCTCAGCGGCCATGGCTCACGGGCCCAGCCGCTCCGCGGCATGTGGGATCTTCCCGGACCGGGGCACGAACCCGTGTCCCCTGGACTCTCAACCACTGCGCCACCAGGGAAGCCCATGACTTTTGACCTTGACAGAGGCTGAGACACCTCTCTCTGTTAACTTGAGACAACAGCCCTCAGATTCCCAAAACCAAAATCAGAAAGCACCGAAGCCTGACAACTAACTATTCCAGGGCCTACTCAGTCTGAAAACAGGGACAGGGTTCTATGGGGCCCCCACTGTTCTCCAGGGTGTGATTCCCCGAGTCCCTGCTCAGCAACTTAACTTGATTCCTGGCAGGGCCTGATTACTTGGGGCCACACCTCTCAGAACAATATCATCATCCTCATATCCCAAAAGTCAGAGGAAGTCACTCCTGGCCAGCCCCTCCTCCTCCTGGGACTCACAAGAGAATTCTGAGGACCCTTCTCCATTCTGGGGAAGAAATCTCCTCAGTCCCACTCAACACCTTACCTTGACTCGCGGCAGGGTCTCAGACTCCTCCCTCCGCTCACCCGAGGCAGCAGTCCTCAGAACAGCCCTCACTTTCCTGCAAACCCAAGGTGGAAGTCAGGAGGCAAACTCAGTCTGACAGTTATTCCCGCGGCACCGACGGCTAGAGCCGGGGGGCTGCACTTTTACCTGCAGCGTCCCCGCTATTCTGCGGAGCTGGTCACCTCATTCCCCTTGCCCACCTTACCTTGAAACTCCCCCATGCCAGGGCCTCCTCCCTCTGCTGACTGTGGCCTGCGCTGCCCTCAGATTCCCGAGGCCCTAGTTAGTTACTCCGGGGGCTCCCCGGGACGACAAAAGGGACGGGGCTTTACTCAGCGGGCCGCCCCTCTCTTCTGGGGTGGTTAGTTCCCTCGTTCAGGGTCTTCACCTTGCCCTTTGACCACTCGCAGGGCTCCTCCTTCCGCGAATAGAGCCCTCAGCTTTCGATATCTGCCTTCGCCAACCGTCCTCCCGGAAGTCAGGGGGTGTCCCTTCCGCTCCGCTCCCCCTCGCCTCCTCCCCACACGCCAAGTGGTGCCTGGCTCTCGCGAGGCCGACAGCAGGAGTGAGGTTCTGTGGGGCTCCTTGTATTCTGGGGTACTAAACGCACTCTGTGTCTTCACCCAGAATCACTGCAGGATCAAGGATTGCTCCCTTCGCGGAGCTGAGGTTGTACCCCATACACCAAGGCCCTCACCCAGGTCAGACTCGCGAGAGGACGAAGTCAGAGGGAGCCTCTAATAGTTATCCCGGAGCTCCCCCTCGCCAACGTGGTGGCAGAACTCTTAAGAGTGCCCTCCATACCTCAGTTCTGACTCAGTGTCCTACCCGGGCATTACACGGCCTGAGGCTGCATCTCCTCAACTCCAGGCCCTCCATCACCACCTTTAGATTTCTGAGGCCATTTCTAGCCACCTCTGCTGGGAGTCTTACAAGGTTGACAACAGGAGCAGGCTCTGTTGGGTCCCTCTCTTCTGGGGTAAGTGGTTCCCACAGTTTTCACTTAGGGTCCATATTTTGGCTCCAGTCTTTTTGATTAATTACTTCCTAGACAATGCCACCTCCTTGCCAATCTCTATGCTTTTGCCCCTGTGTGACTCTCATACAGACTGAGTCCAAGTTCAGGCTGGATGCTGGATGGTGAACATGAAGCACCGTGAATTTAAAAAACAGAAACAAAACCAAAACAAAACAAAAGTAACCTTCCCATTGGGTCCCTTCTCCAGCCAGTTGGAAACCTTTTCTAAAAGACTTAACTTTCTATAGGAAAGAGCCTTGTATAGACACATTGCTAAGTGGTCTTGCCACTTCCATTGGAAAGGCTGTATCACTTCATATAATCATGTAGTGGAGGAGTGCTAAGAACCAGCATGGGCCCACTAGGTTAATGTGGGCCGGACCCAGTTGCCCCCTGACATCTGATCACTGGAAAAATAATTGAAATAAGCAGGACAGAACCTTAGAAATTGTCATTTTATGGATGAGGTGCCTGGAGCATAGGGAGGTGCTGAAGTGTTTTGCAAGTGATTTGCTACTGATGAGAGTTAAAGTACTAAAGTGGTGCTGTATGACTATGTTCTCACTGCACACATTTCAAACAGTACACTCAAAACAAAATTCTGTCTTGCCTTTTCAATCCTCTCTGTTACCTGCACCACCATATAACCTTATTATGAATTAATTTTGTACGGATATAATTGTGCATTTGCTTTACATAAATGAAATTTAGGTAAATTACATAAATGTGATAATAAAGTACATATTGTTTTGCTATTTGCTTTTTCCTCTAATTAATAATCCGTCCTGAAGAGTGCTGCATATCAACCTTCAGAGTGTCCCTAAATTTTGAAAAGCAGATATTATTTTATTGTTATTTGCAAATTGAAGATGTCCTTGATAGCATTCTACAGTGTCTATATTTCTAGACTCTATAACTGGATTACATATAGATCTGCCATTTTTCTTTTATTTAAAAAGTAAAAGAGATGGCTACCTCTATAATTAAAACTTTCATTCATATTTATCTTCAAATATATTCATGAAGGGCAAGACTGTTGAAATAAATATTAGTGTGTTAGGTATTGCTCATGAGAATTTGTAGGCCATTCTTTCCATGGCTCGGGAGAAATGTGAGAAGCAAATTAAAAGGATGAGTACTGCAATACTATACCTTTCTGTCTTTTATAGACTTACCTCTGCATTTTGATTTCTTGATCTGCAAGGTCAGTCCATAAAGCTTTACTGATCACAGTGATGAAATAGTAGTGTATTATGAAGCATATGCAAAACACAATAACCTATCCTGAGGTCCAGTGGCCCAAAGTCTCCAACAGAAGGTCCAGTGAGGGATTTTTCATTTGCTCTTTGAGAGCTTATAATTTTATTGCTATGCTGTCTTTGAATAAAATGGTTGCATCACCTAATCCATCTTGATATGGAATGACTTTAAAGCCCTTTAGATTTCTTTTGTTTATTTACATTCCTTTTCTGAGACGGGAATATGAGAGTTAAGACAGAATCCACCGTTTATGCCTTCATTTCATTCGTTTCATCCACTCTCGTGTGCTGTTATTATTAGCATAAAATAGATTTAATTCCTCTGTTTCTTACATGTTTGGCGTTTGAAGGAAGAGATTATTCATGGACTAAGTGGAATTAATGCCATCTAGAATTTTAAAGCGCTTCTTTTTTTTTTCTAGTATTTGAATCTATGCCATGTCTCATTTTAAAACAAAGGTACTTTAAAATGGGTAAAATTCGGGCTTCCTTGGTGGCGCAGTGGTTGAGAGTCCACCTGCCGATGCAGGGGACACGGGTTCATGCCCCGGTCTGGGAAGATCCCACATGCCGCGGAGCAGCTGGGCCCGTGAGCCATGGTCGCTGAGCCTGTGCGTCCGGAGCCTGTGCTCCACGACGGGAGAGGCCACAATAGTGAGAGGTCCACGTACCGCAAAAAAAAAAAAAAAAAAAAAAAAAAAAAGGGTAAAATTCTGAATTACACTGTTTAATATGATGTTTTAATAGCATATTAAATACTTAAAATTGACAATGACCATGCTATACATTGTGAAAAAGCTGAAATAGAAATATTTTTTCTTTAAATGTAACAAGTGGATTTCTTTCTTTTTTTTTTTTTGGCCGTGCTGCATGGCAGGTGGGATCTTAGTTCCCCAACCAGGGATTGAACCCATGTTCCCTGCAGTGGAAGTACAGGATCTTAACCACTGGACCACCAGGGAAGTCCTAACAAGTGGACTTCACAGTTGTTTTAATGTGTTCACTTGTTCTATAAGACTTGACAATTGTTATTGGAAATCTGCTCTATTGAGAAAAGTAAATTAAAGCATAAAATTATTTTCTCTTGGTTATTGAGATTAAGAAAAAATGTCAAAACGTGGATACTATTCATATAGCCTGTTGTGTAAACAGTCTATGATTGTTTTATGTCATAAAATGACCTGGTACATACTATATTTAATATGCACATGCCACCTGGATAAATAACACTCATCTTTCAAAGGAAAAAGCTGTGATCCAAATACAAGCATACCTCAGATATACTTTGGGTTCAGTTCCAGACCACCACAGTAAAACGAATATTGCAATAAAGCAAATCACAAGAATTTTGGGGTTTTCCAGTACATATAAAAGTTATGTTTACACTGTACTGTAGTCTATTAATTGTGCAATAGCATTATGACTAAGAAAACAGTGTTACATACCTTAATTAAAAATACTTTATTGCTAAAGAATGCCAAAAAATTACAATAGTAACATCAAAGTTCACTGATCACAGATTACCATAACAAATACAATAATAATGAAGTTGCAATACTGCAAGACTTATCGAAGTGTCACACAGAGACACAAAGTGAGCAAGTGCTGTTAGAAAAATGGGCCAGATAGACTTGCTTGACGCAGGGCTGTAAAAAACGGTTCAATTTGTTAAAAAAAAACACAATATCTGTGAAGTGCAACTAAGCACAATAAAACAAGGTATGCCTATAGGTGAAATGACTTAGCCAAGGTTACTAAATACATTACACACATTTGGCTGATTAAATAATCATCTCAAATGATTGATTTTTTTTTTTTTTTTTGCGGTACGCGGGCCTCTCACTGCTGTGGCCTCTCCCGTTGCGGAGCACAGGCTCCTGACGCGCAGGCTCAGCGGCCATGGATCACGGGCCCAGCCGCTCCGCGGCATACGGGATCTTCCCGGACCAGGGCACGAACCCGCGTCCCCTGCATCGGCAGGCGGACTCTCAACCACTGCGCCACCAGGGAAGCCCTCAAATGATTGATTTTTAATTCCATATTTCTCATGTAATCTAAAAAATTCATTAAAAACATATTCCCACGATCTTGAGGTTAAAATCTAGATGAACTTACAGTAAAAAATATATATATAATTTATATCATAATACAGATGTCTCAAAGTCAGGGCCTCCAAGAAGCAGACCCTAAAAGAAAATATGTGTGTGGTAGTGATTTATTAAAGAGCTATGCCCAGGCTAAAATCAGTAAGAAAGTGGAGACAGCATGATAGAAAAGAAGCCAAGCAAAGATACAATTTAGGTGAGGTCTAAACATGATCCTATGGAGAGCTCTGGAGCATAGGTTAAACCTCAGGGTTTGTCTTATCTTGTGGCAAAGTAACTGAGGTTTTCAACTTCCACACCAGTCAGTCATTGGCTCTGTGTCACTCCAGGATTGTGGGGTGGTGGGGGAGTGAGGCATGGGGACTCCAAGACATTTCTGACTCTGTTCAGGTACGGAAGCACCAGTGTCCAAGAGCAATCCTTTCAAGGTCAAAGGTACGAGCATTTAGTGGCATAACATGCAGAAGCTAGGAGATGAGCACACAGAGTTAGGAAAAGGGATCTGAGAGGATCATGACTGGATACCAACAGTGCCTGCAATTTGGTATTATGGGGAAAACATTAGACTTTACAGAGAGAGAACTACATATTCAAGTTCTAGCCTTGCTCATCAGGCAGAGCCTTGGGAAAGTTACTTGGGAAATCTCTTACACAGATGTTTGTGAATGAATCCTTTTCATTTTTATTCCCAAACTCTAGCATAATGCCTGGCACATAGTGGGTATTCAGGAAAAGACCGTTGAATAAATGAAACCACTAAAGCTATTTTTATACAGCTTTAGTGGGATTCAGCTTGTTGGGTTTTACTGTTGTTACTTTTTTTTTTAACATCTTTATTGGAGTATAATTGCTTTACAATGGTGTGTTAGTTTCTGCTTTATAACAAAGTGAATCAGCTATACATATACATATATACCCATATCTCCTCCCTCTTGTGTCTCCCTCCCTATCCCACCCCTCTAGGTGATCACAGAGAACCGAGCTGATCTCCCTGTGCTAAGCGACTGCTTCCCACTAGCTATGCATTTTATGTTTGGTAGTGTATTATATGTCCATGCCACGCTCTCACTTCATCCCAGCTTACCCTTCCCCCTCCCTGTGTCCTCAAGTCCATTCTCTATGACTGCATCTTTATTCCAGTCCTGCCCCTAGGTTCTTCAGAAACTTTTTCTTTTTTTAAGGATTCCATATATATATGTTAGCATATGATATTTGTTTATCTCTTACTGACTAACTTCACTCTGTATGACAGTGTCTAGGTCCATCCAGGTCTCTACAAATGAACCAGTTTCTTTCCTTTTTATGGCTGACTAATATTCCATTGTATATATGTTCCACATCTTCTTTATCCATTCATCTGTCGATGGACACTTAGGTTGCTTCCATGTCCTGGCTATTGTAAATAGAGCTGCAATGAACATGGTGGTACATGACTCTTTTTGAATGATGGTTTTCTCAGGGTATATGCCCAGTAGTGGGATTGCTGGGTTGTATGATAGTTCTATTTTTAGCTTTTTAAGGAACCTCCATGCTGTTCTACATAGTGGCTGTATCAATTTACATTCCCATCAACAGTGCAAGAGGGTACCCTTTTCTTCACAACCTCTCTAGCATTTATTCTTTGTAGATTTTTTGATGATGGCCATTCTGACTGGTGTGAGGTGATACCTCATTGTACTTTTGATTTGCATTTCTCTAATGATTAGTGATGTTGAGCATCCTTTCATGTGTTTGTTGGCACTCTGTATATCTTCTTTGGAGAAATGTCTATTTAGGTCTTCTGCCCATTTTTGGATTGGGTTGTTTGTTTTTTTGTTATTGAGCTGCATGAGCTGCTTGTAAATTTTGGAGATTAATCCTTTGCCAGTTGCTTCATTTGCAAATATTTTCTCCTATTCTGAGAGCTGTCTCTTCGTCTTGTTTATGGTTTCCTTTGCTGTGCAAGAGCTTTTAAGTTTCATTAGGTCACAGTTGTTTATTTTTGTTTTTATTTGCATCACTCTAGGAGGTGGGTCAAAAGGGATCTTGCTGTGATTTACATCATAGAGTGTTCTGCCTATGTTTTCCTCTAAGAGTTTTAAGGTGTCTGGCCTTACATTTAAGTCTTTAATCCATTTTGAGTTTATTTTTGTGTATGGTGTTCGGAAGTGTTCTAATTTCATTTCTTTACATGTAGCTGTCCAATTTTCCCAGCACCACTTATCGAAGAGGCTGTCTTATCTCCATTGCATATCCTTGCTTCCTTTATCAAAAATAAGGGGACCATATGTGTGTGGGTTTATCTCTGGGCTTTCAATCCTGTTCCATTGATCTATATTTTTGTTTTTGTGCCAGTACCATACT
>RJWK010045709.1:0-17908 GCA_004363435.1 Platanista minor
GGCGCAGTGGTTGAGAGTCTGCCTGCCGATGCAGAGGACGCGGGTTCGTGCCCCGGTCCTGGAAGATCCCACATGCCGCGGAGCGGCTGGGCCCGTGAGCCGTGGCCACTGAGCCTGCGCATCCGGAGCCTGTGCTCCGCAACGGGAGAGGCCACAACAGTGAGAGGCCCGCGTACCGCAAAAAAAAAAAAAAAAAAAAAAAAAAAAAAGTATGTATATAAATATGTAAGAGAGGTAAAGCGTTCCATGAAATAACTTGAGTTGATGACAGAACCCAAAATGGAAGCACAAATGGGATGATCCCTCCAGAGAAGACAGAAGCCCACCATCTGCCCACTGGTGAAGATTCACAAAGAGTATTTGTGGTGCTTCCTGAGCCTGGGACCGGGGCTCACCATCCAGCCTGGCATGTAGCAGGAGTTCACAAATATCTGTGCCTAAGCAAGTGAACAAATGAATGGACAGATGAGTCCTGACCCCTGGGGAAGTCTGTGTCTTCACACGCTCGCATGCCTCCCTGCCCACAGAATGGCAGAGGTGCAGCAGGGGAAGCCAGTTGAGGCAACACAGGAAGACCCTCCTGCCCAGGGCCCCCTGACTCCTCTCCACTGGACCTTGGGAATACAGCTCAGGCATGGGTTGTACACCCTCCCTCCATCCTGCTTCTCGACCCCACCAGGCTCTGAGCACATGTCCAAGGTTTATCCTTGTGCTTGAAGGTGAGCTACAGAGGCACCAAAGGGTCAAGGCAGCTTTTCCAATAGGACTAGGCAAGAACTGATCTCCGAGTCATTTGCAGCTTCAAGAGAATGATTGAATGCATCATGGTTAATATTGTAAAATATTTTCTTATAATGTGATTTTCCCTTTTAATTTTTACAGTCTTGAAAACAGGCATAAGCTACTATTTCATTTGGTAAAGAAGCGCTTTACTGGAACCATTTTTCTGAGGAGCAACTTGAGACTAGGCATGGCTAACTGACCCACTTGCGGTTAGTAACTGATGGAGCCAGGACTGGGAGGCAAAGAATCTGATGATGAGGTCATCACTCTTGCTACCAGTTGAGAATTAGCATGGCCACATCTATGTCGGTACAGGTTTTCATTACAGGCAGAGCATCAGGCTGAGCCTGGATCTCAGCTCCTACAGTCCTTGTTCTCTCACAGCTGGCCCTCCTTAAACTCCACTTAGAAACTTGACCTTGCCCTGGATCACCACATTGCCATCAGCCCAGGGCTGGCCGTTGCCTTGGTCTCCGATCCCCATGATCCCCAGGCTGAGTCCTCCTGGCCATGCTGTGGGCAGCTCCCTCTCAGCGACTGATGCAGAGGCTCCTGTTTCCTCACGTCCCTAGCCTGGGTCACATGACCTGCCTCTACTCTGACCTTCCACATTCCTCCCCATGGATCGCTGCCTACTAGGTCTCTGCACCTGTATTAATGGCACTTATTCAGCATAGACTGAGCACTTAGAGAGGCAGGCACGTGTCAGTTATGAGCATTCGGCAACAAGCAAATCAGAGCCCTGCATCATGAGGTTCACAGCCTGTCCTGTGCCACCAGCACTGGACAGGAATGACAAATTTGATGACTGCCCTAAAATGAGGGCCACAGGATACGAAGAGCTGATCTAGACCAGGGAGCAGAGGTCAGCCAAGGCCAACTGACAAACTTTTGGGTGACACTGCCATTTGCACATCAGACTGGAATTTGCAACATTTGAAGCTGCATCGTGTGCTGTTCTGGCCTGTCCTCTCCCACTCTCTGCAGTAATAAATCACAGGCCACTCTCACGTCAGGACATGACAAAAATAATATCTCTTATAAACACATTCCCTATCTGTAGTGTATTATTCATTTAAATTGAATATTTTTTTCCTCTAATACACACCTTTCTAAGCACACATGCCCTTTATCAAAGACAGTCTACTAGATATGGGCTCGTTGGCAAAGAATCACACTAGCAGCAGATGGGCACACAAGGCTTACCGGAGCATAAAAGAAAGCATAAAAGAATATATGCAGGAATATATTACTGATTGACTGTTAATTCAATTTTTAAAGTGTGGTTTGCCCACCTGAACTTTGCTTCAGCATAAGTCTATTCATGAGCTTTCAAGAGGCATTTAAGGAACCCTGAGTCCATCCTCGACCCACTGGGTGAGGTGAGTTTACATTGCCAGGGCACCCAGCTCCCTTCGTGACTTGGAAACATCTGGAGAGCTATGCTGGTCGTGTAAAGGCACGATGAGGGGAACATCCCTGCAAATCCCAGCATGCTCCTGCCGGGGAAAGAGAGAGTCTCTGTGGGTTAGGCCCAGGCAGGGGTAGGAAGGGAGCAGAGGCAGAAAAGAGAATCCAGAATGGCAGTGTAAAATCGAGCTTTGGCTTTCAGCCAAAGACAAGAGCGAGCCTGATTATATTGCATATTTTAGAATTCTTTTCTATTCCATTGAAAATGAGATGGCAAAAGCTTCTCTTTGTCATAAGAAATCAATTTCTTAGCTGCCATTTCTTCTCAGCACAAACATTCTCCTGTTAGATCCTTTAAAATGCCATTTGTTAGAGCGATTACAGAATGAATTCCAGTCCGTGTTTAATTCTTTAAAACTCATCTTTCGCTTTTAAAGGGTGTAAAAAAGCATATGGATGAGCATATTAATCACAGCTATTTCCAGGCCCTGAGTGAAAAGAAGCATTTATGTTAATGGTGTATGTGGCTGAGCATGTAAGTCTGGAAATATTCCCAATTACCAAAATTATCTCTTCTCCTGAAACGAGAATATGACTGAACCAATAAACTACCATAATAGCGCAGCCCATCCAGGTTACCTTGCTGAGGTTAAATTGTTGCTCTCTGAACACTACCAGTCACAACACTCAGGCCGTGATTGAATCAGCCAAAATGTTTAGCCACCTTCTCTGGCTCTGGCTCTGGCTCTGGCTCTGAATTAATTTAGAAAGTCCCAAATGCATCCAGTGGGGCTCCCTGGAGAATCAAACCTTATGAAATTATTCCTTATTCACTTACAGCAAAATCTCTTGCAATCAGCTCCTTAGTGGAAAATGGGCACCAGTTATTCATAGGACACCATACATCACACACACGGGCCACCAAGGCACTGGATGCCGAATATTGCACAGATGGGAATATAACAAATCACGTCAGAATGGGGCCGGGAGAGCTCCTGCACATCCCTCAGTAGCCTGGGCCCTTGAAGAATATATATTTTTTTTAACATCTTTATTGGAGTATAATTGCTTTACAGTGGTGTTAGTTTCTGCTTTATAACAAAGTGAATCAATTATACATATACATATGTTCCCATATCTCCTACCTCTTGTGTCTCCCTCCTTCCCACCCTCCCCATCCCACCCATCCAGGTGATCACAAAGCACTGAGCTGATCTCCCTGTGCTATGCGGCTGCTTCCCAGTAGCTATCTATTTTACGTTTGGTATGAAGAATATTTTAGAGCCAAAGGAGGGGAAGTCTTGGGAATAACAGTCACCATCATGTATCAAAGTCACATTAAACAGGATCAGACCAACTGTCTCTAATTTCTTGTCTATTTTTCCTTCCATGAGGTAGGACAAACTCTCTCCATCATGTGCTCGGATCTGTATACTATTTCCAGAGATGAAGAAGAAAGTCCCATTGTTAACTCTGAATTACAACCACGAATGCAAATGATTTTATAGTTAATTTTGAAAACACTGTGAACAACTCACATGTTTTTTCTACCAATAAAAAAGGGTAAACTAATACCTAATCATCTAGGGATGCCAGATCAGGACCATGGGAGCCTAAGAGTGGACAGAACCTAGATATCGGTTTCTGCTAGGTTTTAGTCTGAGGAACAAGAATTAGAAACGGCTTCTGAGATGAGCAGAGTGGGTTGTAACATGTGAAGCTGAGGTCTCACCACGTTAACTGCATATTGCTTCAATGTATCAGAACAAAATGGTAGTAAGCACAGAGACCGAAATACAGCATTCCAATTTGCTAAACGGAGCTTTTGCTGGCACTGTGTTTATTGGTCAGATGTAAAGAAAGAAGATGAATGAAAAGTTTTAGAAATACAACCAAGCAGGGCTGTCACCACCCAACACACCTGTGGCCCTAAATTATGGTAATTAGAAGAACAATAATTATTACTTCTTCACCAGGAAACAAAACCAAGCTGTTCCTTAGCTCTGGTACATCGACAGGTACCTGAGCACAGGAGCTGGGTCACCTGTAGGACCCCATCCAACAGTCAGGGGTCTGAGGGGGATGGTTTCATGTTTGATCAGCCTGGGTCCAATTAGGAGAGAGAAACTACACAGTGAGTTAAACAGGGGAGGTTTAACATAAAGAAGAATCAAACTCTAATCAAAGTGTTACTATAAGATACAAAGACACTCTGTATTTTGCCCTTGGGGAGAGATGGTTCAGAGAGAAACCAAGGAAGGACAGACTGGAAAGACCCCCTCCCCAAGGCTGGGGCCTCAGACCTCTCTGCAAAGGGAATAGCTCAGCTCCTCAGATAACAGGCAGTTTGCGGTTTGCTGTTGCGGGGAGCAGAGGGCAGCCATCTGGAGTAGGCAGGGTGCCTGCGATCGGTGACCAGTGCCATGGGGGTGCACACAGAGTGTGGCTCAGAAGGAAGTTTCCAGGCATAGGCAAGACCCAGGGGCCAGCAGGCGGAGTCGGGGTGCCAGTGTGGGCAGGAGAGCTCAGGACGCTGGTCTCCGCTGGAGAGAGCGGTGGGAGGGTGATCACCAGGCAGGCGGAAGGTCTGGGCACGAGGCTGGGGCAGAGCTCACTCGGCTCCTAGCCCTCACCCCAGGGAGTGCTTCCCCGCCTTCCTCTGGGCCCCCCTGCGGTGCGCACTGTGAAGGAGAGATGCTTGCAGGAAGCACCCTGGAGCAGTGTCCTAGTAACTGGAACATATAGGTGTGCTGTCCCGTTGTAGAGAGCAGACAGCTGAGCTGGACAAGTTCAATGACTGCTACAGGTCACACACACAGCAACTGTGCCTGTGTGATTCCAGAACTCTTATCTTAACCACCATGCTGTTATTATGATCCATCACAAAAGATACCAGAATCCTCTGTAAAGGCCCTGATTATGATAGGAAACTCTTTTCTAAAAGTTCTGGGATTTGGTAGTACACCATCAAAATAAGTTTTTTTTTTGCAGCCTTGAGGAGACATCCTTGCCTTCTATTCTGTAGTAGCTTGACTCCGCCGAGTACAGACATACGTTTAACCAGATGTGAAGAAAATGAACCCACCTCACATGAAAGGTGGAAGATGACAAAGCGATGGGGACCCGTGTCCATGAGGACCCATTCCCAGCCCTGTGCCCATTCAGACTCGGGGAGAAAGAGAAAAAGAGCGATGATTCCATATGTGAAGATTTTCTCAACTGAGAGACTCAACAGATTTCTCCCTTTCCCCCAGGGTCTGAATGTGAGGCAATGAGCTTGCTTTAAAACCAGACAAATTTCTGCTGAATATAAGGAAGAACTTCTTACTCATTATGATGATGAAACACTAGAATGAATTTTGCTGTGAAATGTTGAAGTTAAATCTCTTTCCCAGAGATATTAAAGAAGAAAATCAGAACTATCTATCGTGAATGATTTAGACATCCCTCTAGATGAAAATAGAGATTTCTCAGGCTCCTTCCATGTCCCAAGTCTCCTATATGCCTTAGTCATCTTTACCTCTTCCTTGCCACAGAGGTAGATGCCTTCCAAGGACAATGGGGCAGCAAGGGGCATTCTTAACAAGAGTTCACATTTACTGAGTGCCTACTGTCTCTCGTCTTTGCGACACTGCGAGGTAAGCATCATTATTTCCAGTTTACAGATTCTGAAGCTCAGAGAAGTCAAGAAGCTTATCAAAGATCACACAGCAAATAAATGTCACTCAGCATTCTAACCCAGGACTGTCTACGAACAAGTCTGTGTGACCCCATGGATAAACCATGCCTTTTCACTCTTCCAGCAGGCTAGCTAGTAGTAACTGTTGGAGGCTTACCCCTCCACTCCTGAAAATGCTCCAGGACATCCCCCAAACCTGCCAAGTCTAATTTGTACAAACAATGTAACACGGCATGCCTGGAAAATCAGCAAAGAAGTAGGCCACGAATGAAAAGAGAAAGATCACTGATAAAGACAGATAAAAAAATGGAAGTGAAAGATCAATGAACACGCACTATATCTTATCATATCTCCACTACCCAGGATCTCATAAAATTGCACAGAATTGACTGGGTTCACAAAGTAATCTGAAGGGAGAAATAAACGGTACAGCCCTAGTGAAGCCTGAGAAAACTGCCCCCGTTATTCTTGCAGTGGGAATGTGTGAAAACTGAACAACTGTGCTACAGCATTGTTTTATTCCTTGTGCTTGCAGAAACAGAGCCCTCTGAAAGACACAGTCCCGTCTGCTTCTCGAAGGCATTGGATCACCGTGTTCTGATGACTAAAGATTCTTCCTTACTCTCTTGTCTTTAACCATTTGCATTTGAGGTCACAGAAGGAGGGAGCAAGTCCCTTTAACATGGATGCCTCACAGAGATAACTCCACCTGTTGTGAGCATTAATTGTGTGGTTGGTACCTTTCCCAAGAAACACAGCTCCCAAGACCTCCCCAGACACACCAGCTGACCAGCTCCGGATCCCTGTTGCTCCCTCTGTCCAGGTGGCCTCAAGGTGGAAGCTACTTGTGAGAACTCTGCATGAAATGTATTCCCCCAAACCCTCTTTATTCGCCTTGGAAGATGTTTACAAAACATTCCTAAATGCTCAACCAGCAAAACGTCATCTCTGTTCTGCACCTCTTTCAACATTAAAATGCACAATTATGTGCCGAGGATTTCGATGCAAAGATGAATAAAAGACTTCTACTCTGCCTTCACGGAATTCACAAAGTAGGACAGAGGATCAAAATGACAATAACCACAGAATGATGTGGGGCTCTGACGACAGAGTCTAGGGGCTGTATGGAAGAAGAGGAAAGACACCTAGCCTGGATACTGGAGCACACTCTCCAGGGACGAGGTTTGAGCAGAGCCATTTTTATCAGTCAGCTCAGGCTGCCACAAAAAATTACCAGAGACCCACATGGCTTACATAACAGACATTTATTTTTTCACAGTTCTTGAGGCTGAAAGTCAGAGATCAGGGTGTCAATAAAGCTGGTTTCTGGCGAGTGCTCTCTTCCTGTTTTCAGATGGCTGCCCTCTGACTTCATCCCTGTCACGAGGCAGGGAGAGAGGGAGAGCTCTCTGGTGTCTCCTCTCATAAGGACACTAATCCTGTTGGATCAGGGCCCCACTCTTATGACCTCATTACTTCCTAAAGGCCGATTAAATATGCCAGTGAGCGCAGGGTGAAAGTCTCTGGCAGCAACAGCCTGTTGGGGATGTACACCAGTCCAACATGGCTGACGCGGGGGATGATATGGTGAGAGACGGCACAAGGGAATGTTCTCTAAGCAGTGTGTACTTTATCGTGTGGGCAGTCAGATTTTTGCAGGACTCAATTAAAAAGTTGAACAGATTGGCATTTTAGGAGAAAAACAGTTGGTCCACTTTTGAAGAATAAATAGTAGGACAAAGGGACTCAGAATTCTGGACCCAAGCCACGGACACTGAAATAATCCCGGGAAAGATAATAAGGGGTTTTGCCAAGATAGTAGCAACAGATGTGCGGGTAAAGCACACACTTGAGAGTTACTTAGGAGGCAGAATGGTGGGAATGGTTGGCTTAGGGGGGAAAGTGGGGAAGGGAAAAAGTAGAGGAGACTCCTGGAATGGATGGAGTTCTCTGGAATGGATGCCTGAGTGGTATTTATGCCTTTATGTTATCACTATAGTCGAGGTAGAACCATATCTCAATACTCTGTTTCTCTGTTGTCGCTGTTGTTCCATTCGTGGACGATCCCTCAGCCCTTCCCATAAATTTCACTTAACACACTTGTGGGTCTAGCGTGTGTATCAAGGAGTAAAAAGGATACAAATCACAATCAGTATAAAATCTGGGGTTTAATACTGAATAATGGTAGGAAATATGATGAGATAAATCATAGGATCACAATTTGAAGCCCAGCGTGTGCAGATATTTTGTACCTTACCTTAAACAATTGGCAATTATAGTTTATTAATTAACTCAATATACCCAAAACATTATATTATCATCTCACACATAATTAAAACAAAAATTATTAATAAAATATTTTACATTTTTTATACTTTGTCATTGAAATCTAATTCACATTTTTTTACTTACAGCCCAATTCAATCTGGACGAGTTACATTTCAAGCACTCAATAGACACGTGTCACTAGTGGGTTCCATACTGGACAGCACAAGACTAAGAAGAGTTCTTGATGCAAGCATTAAATATCAGCATTAAACTATCAGTTACCAATCAAAAGGTCAAAGTAATCTTTTATTAGAAAAATATGAAACACTGAGTGTTGTTTTAAAGAACATATGATTATTTTAAATTCTAGCTTCCCAAATCTCTATAAGTCAAAGATTAATGTATCTGTTTTGTAAGTAAAATTTCAGACACATCGCTTAAAAAGCCATCTGACAACATGTGAGTGCCCTGGTACTTGATTAGATTATTTACCTTGACAAAGAAATAAATGAGACATCCTCTGTGTCCAGAGGCTAGCCAGAGGACTTTGGGGGATAAGCAGAAGTCTTCTCTCATTACATGCATAACCTTGTTAATGAAAAGGGCACAGGAGTTTGTAAAGCTCCATGGATATCTAATGCGATGAGGCAGTAAGTGCAAATTAGCTCGTTTTATCAATATTCATCACAAGTATAGTAATCTGGCTAAAAACAAATTTGGTAGTAATCCTGGGATTATTACCAACACCACACTGTAAGTCTTTTTCATCTGAAATGATTTTAGGTAAAACAGAGTTTTGAGTTGTGTTGACTCCATGATGAAACAATTAAATAAGTGTTCAAATTTTTCTATTGGTATAAAGAAAGCAAAGTGAGTTGCAATCTTCCAATCTTTTTTCTGGCCATTTGCCACTACTCAGGAGTTCCTTATCTGTATTATAACCTACACCTATAACATGTATAAAGAGAAGGCAGCTTCTCATTGCACACAAAGCAGAAAATCTTTGCTGGATGTTCATCCCAGGAGGATGTGTTCTCACCACGGCCTTTCAATGCCATTCCTGAGTGCAGGTCAATACAAACATCGCCCATTTTTACCTAATACCCACATCATGACCCAAGCCAACCATGAACCAAGCTTGGGCTTTTTCCTTCTCCATCAGCTGCTCATAAGGGATCCCTCACTGGGCAACAAATATAAGCTGAGGAAGAGGTGACGGTGTAGCCATCATTGATAACATGGCATCTGAGTTACTTGTTCAGCTTCTAGGAACATAGCCCATTGCCATTCAAGGTCAAGTACTCTGTCCCAAACAGAGTCCAGTAGCATGCCTGGAGCTGTTTATCAAAACGTCTATAATTCTCCTATAATATCTTTCTCTAGAAATCAGGGCATCATGTGATAATTTTTGCATTGAGGATTGCCATAAATGCCACACAACATCTTTTGCTACCTCTGACAGCTTTACTATAATAGGCAAAGTTGACTAGGTCATATGGCCCATGTGTCAAGGCTGTGTGTCCTACAGTCTGGACCTGCTGCTGAGCCCTTTGCTGTTCTGGCCCCACTCATTGCTGGCCGGCCCTGCGTCCCCTCATGTATGAGTTGGAACAGA
The DNA here is from genome assembly GCA_004363435.1 of Platanista minor. Lineage (NCBI taxonomy): Eukaryota > Metazoa > Chordata > Mammalia > Artiodactyla > Platanistidae > Platanista > Platanista minor. Next base: position 9,756 of record RJWK010045709.1, read on the forward strand.
TTTCCCAGGTGTGCTGTATACTGTCTCCAGAACCTGATGAGGCCTACCAGGCACTGTGCTTCCTTCCTAGAGGAGGAAGGTGCAAGGGGCACTGCTGTCCCACTCGTAACCAAATGTCCGTATTATGTATGCGTGACCTCTGGGCTCTGTGTTCTGTTCCACTCATCTAACAATCTATCTCTGATCCAACTTCACACGGTTCTAACGACTGTGGCTTTGTAGCAGCTCTTTTTTTAAAACTAAAAACAAAACAAAAGCAGTTCACCCATTTCTCCCACCCTCTCCAACAAATAATTTGTCTTTCTCTGTCTAACTGATTTCACTTAGCGTAGTACCCTCAACGTCCATTTGTGTTGTCACAAATGGCAAGATTTCATTTTTTAAATGGCTAAATAATGTTCCATTGTATACATATACCACAATTTCTTTACCTATTCACCCAATGATGGACACTTAGGTCGCTTCCACATGTAGGCTATTGTAAATTATGCTGCAATGAACATGGAGTTTCAGGTATCTTTTTGAACTAGTGTTTTCATTTTTTCCAGATAAATACCCAGAAGTAGAATTGCTGGATCATATGGTAGTTTTATTTTTAATTTTTGGAGGCACCTTCATACTGCTTTCCACCATGACTGCACCAATTTACATTCGCATCAACAGTGCGTAACGGTTCCCTTTTCTTCACATCCTCACCAGCATTTGTTATCCCTTGTCTTTTTGATGATAGCCATTCTAACAGGTGTGAGGTGATAGCTCACTGTGGTTTTAAATTGTATTTGCCTGATTACTAATGATGTAGAGCATTTTTTCATGTACCTGTTGGCCATCTATATGTCTTCTTTGGAAAGATGTTTATTCAGATCTTCTGCCCATTCTGTAAATAAAGTATTTGGGTTTTTCTATTGAGTTGTATGAATTCTTTATATATTTTGTATATTAGTCACTTACTAGATATGTGATTTGAAAATATTTTCTCCCACGAAATGCCTTTTCATTTTGTTGATGGTTTCTTTTGCTGTGCAGAGCTTTTTAGTTTGATATGGTCCCACATGTTTATTTTTGCTTTAGTTGTGCTTGCTTTTGGAGTCAAAAAACTCATCACTGAGACCTAAGTTAAGGATATTACCATATACGCTTTCTTCTAGGAGTTTTATGGTTTCAGATCTTACATATAAATCTTTAATCCATTTTGGGTTAAATTTTGTGTGTGATATAAGACAGTGGTCCGGTTTCATTCTTTTTCATGTGGCTGTCCAGTTTTCCCAGCACAATTTATTGAAAAGACTGTTCTTTCCCCATTGTATATTCTTGGCTCCTTTGTCATAAATTAATTGACCATATATGTGTGAATTTATTTCTGTGCTCTTTATTCCATTCCATTGATCTATGTGTCTGTTTTTATGCCAATACCAAACTAATTTAATTGCTGTAGCTTTGTAATATAGTTTGACATTGGGGAACATGATGTCTCCAGCTTTTTTCTTCTTAAGTTTATAGAATAGTATAGTATAGTTTTGCTATACAGGGTCTTTCATGGTTCCATACAAATTTTAAGATTTAAGAAGAATGACATGTTAGGGTAGGATGGGGACTGTCCTACCCGATATAAAGGGTTATTAAACAGCTGTAATAACTAAGAGATCATAATATTGGTAGTAGAATAGAGAACACACAGGGGAGCAGAACAGCAAGTTTCCCCAAGCTGATACCCAATAATAAAATTTAAATGTATTTAAATTGAAAAAAGATGGAATCCACAACAAAGATTTTGAGTACCTACTTGCCAGATAACAGTTTTAACGTTAATAAAACAGAGAAAAGGCATGGAAAACAGACAAAAACCCATTAGTAGTGGGAAACATTATTCAAGAGAAGAATTGAACGAATGGAAAGGCCTACTGTGATCTTGGAAGGGTGAACTCAACTAAAGACACAAATTGTCTCTAAGGTAATGCAAACATTTAATGTGACATCAACAAAATTACTAAAAGATTTCTTTTCATTATGTAAACTCATTCAAAAGTCCACATGAAGACATAAAGGAGAAAAAAACGTCCATAGCCAGGAAAATTATGAAAACGAAAAGTACTGAGGGGAAACTAGCCTTACTAAGTACTAAAATACATTGCACATGAATAGTTAGATTAAGGTAACAGAATAGCAAGTCCAGTAATACAACAAAATTCATGTGGCTATTTAATATATGATCAAGGTTGTACTTCACATAGATGGTGAAAAAGATAAATTAATCAATAAAGGATAATAGAACAATTAGATTGGCCCCTGAAAACTTTTATTTGAATCTACAACTCACACTTTATACCCCCAAAAAATCCAGATTAAAAAAACTTTGTTAAAAAAATTTACATATATTAAAATATTAGAAAAAATATGATGAAAGAAGATTTTTGTTTTTGTTTGCTTGTTTACGTACCTCTTTTGTTTTTGGTAACTTTAGAGTTGGGAGAGCCTGTTTAGATGACACAAAAGCTGGATGCTACAAAATCCAAAATTAAGTCAACTCCATAAAAATAAAAAGATGTCTTCAAAGGAAAACCATTGCAAAGTCTAAAGATAACAAACTGAGGAAAACATATTTACTATAAGAATTCAATTTTATATCAAGAAGAAGAGCCTAAAATTCCAAAGGAAAAATGAACTTATAGTAACATTTTTCTCTTAACAGACTGGTAATAATCAAAATGTTTGCTCACATAGCGTGAGAGTGGGAGTGGAAATTGGTACAACTTCTGTACATAGAAATTTGGTAATAGCCACTGAATTTTAAAATGTCAATGACCTTTGACCCAGAAATTTTATCTCTGGAAATCTGTTCCTCAGATACATAGGCCATGTATAAAGTTGTTCAATGATGAATGATTTGTGATAGTAAAAAGTTGAAAATAATTTAAATATCCAATAATGGGACTTATTGAAATAACATTTGCTAGCTATAAAATAGACTAACTGCTTAAAAGAATGAAATCACTCTACATATTTTGTAATGAAACAAGCCCCAAGATATATTGTTAAGTGAAAAAAACAAGTGCAGACCATTTCTGTAAGGTTAAGAGAATATATGTGTAAATGCTTGTATAAGCATTAAATATTTCTGAATGATATAAAAGAAGTTGATACCCATGAATATATCTAGAGAGGGATCCTGGTGGCTGGGGGGTATGAGGAAGACTTTCTTTTCACATCATGAATTTTAAATGTTTGTACCATGAACATGTTGATAAACGTGTTGGTGTAAGAAAAGACCACTTATCTCAGTGGTAATAACCACAGTTGTTATGGTAACTAGTCTTGGTTCATCCGACTGGAAAACAGCTGAAAAAAAAAAAATCACTTAAACTGTGGGAGATAAAATTAAACTTTCTATGGAACAAATTTTATGCAAATTTATACACATTTTTACTTTTTGATATAGTTTTTGGATGCTCCTGCCAAATATACAAAACAAAAATATATCAAGAAAATAAAAGTCTTTCTAATATCCAAAATTATTACTAATGTGATGGTGTTATCAGTTAATTAAATAAAAAAAAATTTTTAAGTGACTGTTCAATATTCCATAAAATTCAGTGCTGTTAATGGGTACTAACCCACAGCCTAAGGGAACTTGTTTACCGATCATACAGAAAATGTAGCACATCTCTCACAAGAAACACAATCATGAAGAGACCACACAACCAAAGACTTGGGGCCTTGATATGTTCAAGTAAATATTCTCGCATGTCTCATTGATTAGTTTGGAATGCATAATCTCTGTTTCTATGGCCAAATAAAGCTAATGAGACTCTAGCATTACAACTTAGGCTTTTGCTAAGATTTCATGTACCACCATTTTCTGCCCAGTTTATGAAACTCACAATGTCATGTGCTAGGTAAATGCTAATCCCCAAAACCTGTAACTGCAGAGTTGGAAAAGTGAGATAGAAAGAAAAATAAATAACCAAACATGTTAATTTTCTTGTTTGGGGAATGAGAGACGGATCACATATAATAACATTCAGTCACAAAACTCAAACCTTGTGTAACCTACTTCTTCCCACTTACAGCTAGACCTTGGTGTTCTTCCTTTGAGCATAAACAATTTCACAGAACATCGACATCAGACAAGGTCACTCTGTGAGCATGATAAAGCAGTCAAAAAAAAAAGGCCACTTCATCATTTTATCTAAGGACAGGCAACAACAAGGTCACTGTGAAAACCACTAAACTATCCAACACCCCCCTCTTCTGCCTAATGTGTGACTGATACAGCTCTACTAACTACATCTTTGACCTCACTCTAGTCTTCCTGTTAAGATTTATTAAGATAGCCCAACACAGAATTATCCCTGCTTCCAGACAGCCTCCACTCCAGAACAAAGATCCGGTTCCTCACACTTGCCCCCAAACTACCCAACACGTTGCTGAGAGGCCCACTGCTCCCGTAGTGTATGGTCTCCCTCACTGTAATGAGCAATAAATCCAACTTGCTCCACTATGGTGTAACCCTGGTGGTCTTTGGCTGGAAAGGCAAAAGAGTCATCAACACCCAATGATGTACATTCTTCTCCTTCAATTCTCTCTTAAATGCATGCCAATCAGGCTTTTGTCCATACTGAGCCCCTGAAGCTCTCTTGTCAACGTCACCAGCAATTTCTACATGACAATCAAAGGTCAATTCCCAGTCCTCCATTACTTGACCAATCTACTGATCTCCATTTACCGCCAATCACATCCTCCTTCTGATACTAGCTCTTCACTTGGCTTCCACACACGTAATTTTCCCCTTTCCCGCCAGCCACTCATCACTTCTTTTATGGATTCTGCCTCATCTCCCTAACTTCTAAACATCATGTACCCAAGGGCTTAGGTCTCTGACTTCTAGGTATACTTATTCCCTGTGTGATCTCTAATCTCATGCTTGTAAACATTATTTATGCTGATGATGTGTGTGTGTGTTCATTCATTCTATCCCCAAACATGTGTATATGTATATCCTGAGATAGAGAAGTCTGACTAAACTGGACTGAATATACATTCAGCGCATACTTCATTAAACTAATATGTATATTCATCCCAGTTTAGTTGTACTTCTATCCTAAAATTTGAACTCATATATCCAGTTACTTCCTCAACATTTCCATTGTTGTGATGCCAAGTAGACCTCTCAAATTCGACTTCCAAAACAGAGGTCCTAATATTCCTCTTCCTTTACAAACGGAGGACACTTGAACATCTATCCATCAGTAAATGGCAGCCCTATGTCTGAAGGTGCTCAGGTCCAAAGCCGTGGAGTCATGCTCGACTTCTCTCTGCATTCATATACTACATCACTCCACAAAATCCACCAGCAAACCCTACCTTCAAAAAATATCCATGGGGCTTCCCTGGTGGCACAGTGGTTGAGAGTCTGCCTGCCAATGCAGGGGACGCGGGTTCGTGCCCTGGTCTGGAAAGATCCCACATGCCGCGGAGCAGCTGGGCCCGTGAGCCATGGCCGCTTGAGCCTGCACACCTGGAGCCTGTGCTCCACAACGGGAGAGGCCGCAACAGTGAGAGGCCTGCGTACCGCAAAAAAAAATATATATATATCCAGAATGCATCCATTTTTCTCATCTCCACTACTACATCCTCATCCAGGCTGTTATCACTTTTCACCTGGCTTATTGTTAATAACCTCCTTCCTTTCCTACCTGCATCTGACCTTGACTCCATTTTTCTCTGGTCTCCACATAATGGCTATATTTACCATTTTAAAACTTAAGTCAGATATGTCACTCCTCTGCTCAGGCTCCTGCAGTAGCTTCTCATCTCACTCGAAGGGAAATCCTAAGTCTATATAGGGATCTACATAATCTGCTGCCCTCACACACATATGCAGACTTACCTCTAGGACACTGTTCAAGGATCACACTTAGAAAAAAAATCCAACTATTCAAGTGCATTCACAAGATTAAAACTCAAACGCAAAATTTTCAGACAAAAATAATTTTAAAAATTCAAATCAATGAGCATGACATGTGAGATTTTTTATCTACTGCAATACACGTTCTTAAAGGAAGCTAAGTTTGATGAATGACTTTCAGATAAACCAGCAACCCTAGAATTTGTCAGGGCCTTTGGGATAGTCAGGTCCTTCTCTCCCCAGGTGTCTGATGAGTCATCGTCTTCCCGGACCCTGAAAACCCCACCTTTGTTCTCCTTCTGCTGGACTTCTCAGAGTTCGTCCCATATGCTGCACCCCTGCCATAGCTTCCCAGAAACAGATCAGCAAAACCTCACCAGGTCCCAGGGCTGCACATCTCACAGCTGCTTTGCACCAAAGCTTAATCTAGCAATCTTGAAATAGAATTTACTAAGCACAGCTTTTTCTTTTTCTTCCCTCTACCCCTAACGTGCCTCTCCCCCCATCCCTCTCTCACCACTGGTAACCACTACTTTGTTCTGAATATATGTAAATCTGTTTCTGCTTTGTTATATTCTTTCATTTGCTTTATTTTTTAGATTCCAACATAGCTCTTAGAGACCATCTAATCCAGGATTTTTCTGTAAAGGGACAGATAGTAAATATTTTAGGTCTTATGAGCCAGGCAGGCTCGGTTGTACTGATTCTGCACTGCTGGTGGAGGATGAAAAAAAGCTCCAGAAAACATGCAAACAATTGGGTGTGGCTGTGTTCCAATCAAACCTTATTTACAAAAAGATACATCAGGCTGAATTTGGCATGCAGGCTATGGTTTGCAGACCTGATCTAAAACAACTCAGTCATTCCATAAATGTAGACAAAGTTATCTGACCCAAAGAATAAACAGGATTGACCCATGCCCCTCTTGACCAGGACCGTCTCAGTGAGACAGGCTGGGACCCGGGACCCTTTGCTGCAATGCTCCCACCTGGACAAACATTTCAGCAAGCAACAAAATACAAAGAAACTATATGGGATTAAAAATAACTGTCTGCATGTGCAGTTGGGGCAGATCATGGACAAAAAGATACAAAAAGATCAAAAAAACCCAACTGCAACTTCTGAAGAGCCAGGAGCAAAAACAGGGTGCCAGGAGCAAAAGCAGTACTGGGCGTGCCCCCTGCACTCCACACCACCAAAGGGGTGAGCAAAACGCCTCAGCCACACCCCTCTGACCCCACCTCTGGTCATACGTCTATCCTCACCCCATATAAGGAACCAGCTCCCGCCCAACTTGGGGAGTGAGCAAGCGAAGCTGTTACTTGTTCTTGGTCCTCCCTGCTGCAGCAGGAGCCACCAGGAAAGCCTTGCCTGAATTTCTTGTCTTGCCTCTAGGCAATTTTTATTGACTGGGGAAGGCCAAGAACCCTGGTTGGTATCATCAGTATGTGTCTGTGGTCCCAATATATCAATAATTAATAATATGCCCCTTTCACTCTCAAAAGCATCCTGGTTTGGGTAATAAATTACATGGTTACCCGCTAACTCATGTAAATCTTAATATTTCTGATATACTAACAGTGCCCACGAAAAATTCAAAACTGAGTAAACATATAGCACTGATAACACTAACATTTACAAACAACTAAAGTTAGTTGAAGCCCCAGTAGCTTCAAGATGGCAGAGGAGTAAGACGCGGAGACAACCTTCCTCCCCACAAAGGCATCAAAACTACATCTACACGTGGAACAGCTCCTGCAGAACACATACCGAACGCTGGCAGAAGACCTCAGGCCTCCCAAAAGGCAAGAAACTCCCAGACATACATGGGGAGAGCAAAAGAAAAAAGAAAATAAAAAGAGACTAAACAATAGGGACGGGACCGGCACCAGCGGGAGGGAGCTGGGAAGCAGGAAAGGTTTCCACACGCTGAGAAGCCTCTTCGCGGGCGGAGACTGCGGGTGGCGGAGGGGGGAAGCTTCGGAGCCGCGGAGGAGAACGCAGCAACTGGGGCGCGGAGGGCAAAGCGGGGAGATCCCCGCACGAAGGATCGGCGCTGACCGGCACTCAGCAGCCCGAGAGGCTTGTCTGCTCCCCCGCCGGGGCGGGCGCGGCTGGGAGCTGAGGCTCGGGCTTCGGTCGGAGCGCAGGGAGAGGACTGGGGTTGGCGGCGTGAACACAGCCTGCAGGGGGCTAGTGCACCACGGCTAGCCGGCAGGGAGTCCGGGAAAAAGTCTGGACCTGCCGA
>RJWK010045710.1:0-17912 GCA_004363435.1 Platanista minor
GTGGGCCTCTCACTGTTGTGGCCTCTCCCTTTGCGGAGCACAGGCTCCGGACGCGCAGGCTCAGCGGCCATGGCCCACGGGCTCAGCCGCTCTGCGGCATGTGGGATCTTCCTGGACCGGGGCACGAACCCTTGTCCCCTGCATCGGCAGGCGGACTCTCAACCACTGCGCCACCAGGGAAGCCCTCTTAATTATATTTTAAAACAGTAATTCTCAAAGTGTGGTCCCTGGGCCAATGTCGTTGTTATCACCAGGGAACTTGTTAGAAATGCAAATCCTTGGGCTTCACTATAGACCTGGTGAATCAGAAACTCTGGGGCTAGAGCTCAGCAATCTGTGTTTTTATAAGTCTTCCAAGTGATTCTGATGCATGCCAAAGTTTGAAAACTACTGTTTTAAACCAAAGTTCAACTCCAGTTTAATCTATTTAACTAGTAAGAGAGTCTGCTTGGCTATCTATGCCAGTGAGGTCTAAAATAGCCCAGACTACAGAAGCTCAATTCCAAGCCTACCTGCCCTCCTTGAGACAGGATAACAAGAGCACAGCCATTTTGGAAAAGGACCAGGGAACCGCCTTGGGCAAACAGGACTTGCAAGCTAAAGAACAAAGGCTCAGAGGGCCTGCGTCCCAAAGACAAAAACCAGGCTTGCAGGAATAAAAAATTAACTTTATCTCTGTTACACTAAGGAGCACACCTAGGTGCCACAAGACAAGAAGCTCAACTATAAATTTTAGCCATATCTATTCCCGTGCTTTCTTACAGAAGATTCTCATGCATTTCTTTCTCCTTGGAGAAGCACTCTCTATTCCTGATAGCCACCATTCAGCCACCTGTTGCTGATCAAAGAAGTTTGATTATTTCTGAAAATTATCAGTGATCATGAAACAAACCCTCCGTTTTGTTATACAGTAGGTCCCCTACATACGAACCTTCAAGTTGCAAACTTTCAAAGATGCAAACGTGTATTCCATCATCGTCAGGCGTGAGTGAAATTGCAGCTTGCCCTCCGTCTCCTATTGCTGACGATCCTCCAGCTCTACCATCTCCCACCTCCTCTCCCTCCTCCAGTCAGTAACTCTTCTTGCCTGGTCACTGGATGCCAGCCCCTGTATGCCAGCTGTTGTACTGCACTACTGTACTTTTCAAGGTACTGTACTATAAGATTAAAACTGTTTTCTTTATTTTTTGTTTGTTTTTTAATGTATCATTTGTGTGAAAAGTATTATAAACCTATTACAGTACAGTACTATATAGCTGATTGTATTAGTTGGGTACCTAGGCTGACTTTGTTGGACTTAAACGAACAAATTGGACTTACAAACACATTCTCAGAAAGGAACTCCTTCGTATGGAGGGGACTTACTGTAAAATCAACTTGCCTCTTCTATTCTGAGAGCTGGTGCTTTTTTTTTTTTTTTTTCTGCGCCATCCTTGTTATGTTCAAGCTATCTCTTTAAATAAAAAGCTTTGCTTGCCTAAGAGTCTTTTGGAGGCGATATTCATTTCTATGGTATTGCTGTCCAAGAATCTGGAAAGAGCCCAGTAACATCCTCAGTCTGTAAATTCCTTCTGCAATCTATAATGCTGTGAAAAGCACAATGATACACATATTTCAAAACAGTACCATTCACAGGAACTTCCTTAGGGTATTTGGATAAGATGAGCAACTGAAAACATAGTACGTTCATTAAATACATAAAATAAGCTGTAGTAACTACTTTTAATGTTTTTTTACTTTATTTATTTATGTATTTTTGGCTGCATTGGGTCTTCGTTGCTGCACGCGGGCTTTCTCTAGTTGCAGTGAGCTGGGGCTACTCTTTGCTGCGGTGCACGGGCTTCTCATTGCACTGGCTTTTCTCTTGCTGCAGAGCACAGGCTCTAGGCCCGCCGGCTTTAGTAGTTGCAGCAGGCAGGCTCAGTAGTCGTGGTGCACAGGTTTAGCTGCTCCTCTGCATGTGAGATCTTCCCAGACCAGGGCTTGAACCTGTGTCCCCTGCATTGGCGGCAAATTCTTAACCACTGTGCCCCCAGCGAAGTCCCAAGTAACTACTTTTAGATGACACCGAAATGACAACCTGAGGAGGCCTATTACCAAAATGAGCCTTAAGTTTTGCACACTGTGCCTTGAGGGAAGGAGGAAGAGGGAGAGGACGCACTTCTGAATAACTGGTTGTTATTCTTTTCCCCTGAATTTCCATGTTGTTTCATTATTAACAGTGAAACCCTGGGAATTCTCTGGCAGTCCAGTGGTTAGGACTAGGCGCTCTCACTGCTGGGACCCCAGCTTCAAACCCTGTTTGGGAAAGTAAAATCCTGAAAGCCGAGCACAGCCAAGTGCTACTTTCCTCCAAATTAAACCTGAATTGTACAAGTAAAGTGGTTAAAGTAAGGCGGGGGTGGGGCGGGAGATGCAGAAGATACAGCTGGGTTGAGCAGCTTTCTTCTGCTATGGACTGGCTCTACTCATCCCTTCCCTCACTTCCTTCTAATCTACAAGTTTTCGTTTTCCGAGGCCCCCCTCCTCCTGTGGGCCCACCACCGTCAGCGCTCAGCCCTTATGTGGCTCGTGATCAGAATGGGAGCTCAGAGACGAAAGAAACAAACAGCCTGGGACCCGGGAGCTCTCGTCCAAGGCTGGAAAGCCCAGAGCCGAGAAGGGCCCCCGAGCTCGGTGCTCCGACGCAAGCCTGAGACCTGGACAGCCCAGCTCCGCCCTGCCTCCGGCCCGTGGCCCCGCCCCACCCCGCCCCACCCCGCCCCGCTCCGCTCCGGCTCACGTAAAAAAAGAGCGGCGCCAGCGCCTACGACAAAGCCACCGGCGTGAGGCGAGCGCGTTGCAGCCAGTGACGTGCCAGGACGAAAATCACTGACCAATGAGCTGCTGAGGTGGTCTGGGCAGCCAACCAATCGAGAAGCTTCGCACCCGGATATGATTGCTGGTTCTGAAACCGAGCTCTGAAAAAGTGTGAGGCCCTCCTCAAATGCATCTGGGGCTTTGGGGTGGAACAGGGCGTGAGCGCTTATTAGGTTCAGTGCTTTGCGTGTGCGGTGGACGTGTAAGGATCATCCCTTTGGGTTTTGAGTCGGGGACAAGTCAATGTGGCTGTTTGTCCGTGGAAAGAATTCCCGCTGCGGTGTCCCAGAACCAGCGCGTGGGGAAACCCCTTGGATGGTACCGCACAGGGAGTAGGAGAGTCTTGAAGACGCAGCTCGAGCAGTGGAAATATGAATCTCTTACCTAAAAGCCCTAAGGAGTTTGGCTCCATTGACTATTGGGAGAAGTTCTTCCAGCAGCGGGGAAAGAAAGCTTTCGAGTGGTATGGAACCTACCTGGAACTGTGCGGGTTGCTGCACAAATATATCAAGCCCAGGGAAAAGGTAAGCGCGGCCTGGCGGCCCTGTGTGTGCCCTGGAAGGTAGGAACTGATAACAGAAATCCTGCAGTTGGTAGACGGTGACAGGCGTGGGGGAACATTCTAGCTAAAAGGTAATTACAAAGTATCCTTTTAAAGGTTTTCAGGTAACAGAGCTTCCACCCCAGATCATTCTAGAATTAATAACCTCACTGGAAGAATGAGTGAGATTATTAAGAATAACCTCACTTCTTTAGTAGTGCAACCTAGACATCTCCTCCTAGTGAGGAAAGTGTGCTTTTCTGTCACTGTGCATCCCCGTGGAGCTGGCAGTGAAGCTTATCAGCTTTACTGATAAATGAATCTGTTATCAAATAGTTGTTGTGGGCCCACTGACTTTCAGGCACTGTGTTCAGCCCTTAAGCCACACGAGCATTAAGATATAAATCCCGGGCACATTCCAGAAGTGAAAGGTGCCAAGTACAGTAATAGGAGGTTTGATAGAGGTGGAAGTAGGGAAGGAAGAAGGGTAGAAAACGAAGATTTGAGGAGGAAGCTTCAAGAGCCAAACCTTATGCTGGGTGCAGTGCGTGTGTGTGTTTGCTCAGTCATTGAGTTCTCATAATAAACCTTGAGGCGAGTGATAATGCACGAATTCTACAGATGAGGAAACTGAGGCTCTGAGAGCCAGTTTCTTGCCCAAGATCATACGTGTAGTAAGTGGTCGTGTGAGGATTTAAACTTAGATCCACCTAGCTCCAAAGCTTATGCACTTGTCATTGTACGATGCTTTTCCAGAGATGGTGATTCAAGGCAGAATTTTGAAGGATCAATGGGAGATAACAACGTGTGTTTTAAGTTTGGCTTCAGAAAATAGCAGAATAGGATTATGCCAGACCTAGGTTTTCAACAGTAAAACAAATCGGAGATTTCAGTTATAACTACTGTATTTGGATTCTGTGACTTCCTATCAATTCTTGAATAATAAATTGTTGATTCAGAGAAAAGAACCACCATGATTAGTTTGTTCCTGCAAATGATTAATAAACCCTTGATTCAGAGAAAAGAACAACCCCGGTGAGTTTGTTTCTGCATAACTTGCATTGTTATAGCGGAATGTGGTTTGTTACTAGTGAGTTTTTCTAACCAGTGGTGTTTCAAGATGGAGCCTAGAATCCACTTTGTAATGGTGCTCTCTCATGGCATAGCATCTTCGCCCTCTGAAAACATACAGCAGCCAGGGTGAGATTTGATTCCTTGAAGTGTCTGAAGCTCATTCCTTTGCCTTGATCACCTCCATCTTGTTTTCTTTCCCCCCAGGTGCTAGTGATTGGATGTGGTAACTCAGAGCTAAGCGAGCAGTTGTATGACGTGGGCTATCAGGATATGGTGAACATTGACATCAGTGAGGTCGTCATCAAGCAAATGAAGGAACGCAATGCCAGCCGACGGCCCCAGATGAGCTTCTTGAAGATGGACATGACACAGATGGAGTTTCCCGATGCCTCATTCCAGGTGGTGTTGGACAAGGGCACCCTGGATGCTGTCCTGACAGATGACGAGGAGAAGACCCTGCAGCAGGTGGACAGGATGCTGGCTGAGGTTGGCCGTGTCCTGCAGGTGGGCGGTCGCTACCTCTGCATCTCCCTGGCTCAGGCTCACGTCCTGAAGAAAGCAGTGGGTCACTTCTCTCGGGAGGGGTGGATGGTGAGGGTGCACCAGGTGGCCAACAGCCAAGACCAGCTGTTGGAAGCAGAGCCTCGGTTCTCCTTGCCTGTCTTTGCCTTCATCATGACCAAGTTCAGGCCGGTCCCTGGCTCTGCCCTTCAGATCTTTGAGCTGTGTGCTCAGGAGCAGGGCAAGCCTGTGCGGCTGGAGAGTGCCGAGCGGCTGGCTGAGGCGGTGCGGGAGCGGCAGCAGTATGCCTGGCTGTGCAGCCAGCTGTACCGCAAGGCCGGGCTGGGGAGTGTGTCTCTGGACTTGTGCAGTGGGGACACGGGGGAGCCACGCTACACCCTCCACGTGGTGGACAGCCCCACTGTGAAACCATCGCGGGACAGTCATTTTGCCATTTTCATCAGTGAGTTGGGATTGCTCCCTCTCTTCCCTGTAGGGGGCTGGCTTACAGGGGCTGGGGCTGGGGCTTTGGTGGATGGGTATGCCTTGGCTGGTTTTAGCTTGCAGGGGGCGGTGCTTGAAGAGGTTAGACTGGCCAAGGCATGAGGAGGGGGGAGCTGCCTGCTTGGATTTGAGGTTTATTTCTTCTCATCTTCCATTGCAAAGGCTTGAAGTAATATAGATACATTTAGGCAGGTCACTCATTTGTAGAGATGTTAGTCACTTTGTAACAAGGAGTAGTGGAAGCAACAGGAGTCCCAGCCTTGTAGCCTGTAAGCTGTGTGACCTAGGGAAGTTTCTGTGCATCTCTGCTGAATTTAGAGACAGTACAGAGTAGTAGCTAAAAAAGTGAGCTCTGGAACCAGACTATTTAGTTTCCAGTCCTGGCTCAGTCGCTTCCTGGTGGTATTGGACAAGTTAGTGTTCTCTCTGTGCCTCAGTTTTTTCATCTATAAAGTGAGATCTTAACTGTGTAATTGTGAGAAGTGTAAAAGCTGTTTGAATGGTGCCTGGCACACGATAAGTTTTACAGATGTTAGCGTTATTATTGAAAGGGGTAAATGATACCAGATTCACCTTAATAATGATCAAAAGAAGTAGTATGAGGAAATGCTTTCAAAAGTAGAATATTCTAGACAAACGTGAGGTGGTGATACATCATGCTGGTCATTTGTTTCCTGACATCGAATCCATTTTTCCAAGTATTTCCTTTTCCTAACTGTGCACCTGTGAGAACTAATAGCACAGCGGATATGAGCATGGAGTCTGGGGCTGGACTGCCTGGTGTTGAGCCCTAGCTTCGCCAGTTACAAGCTGTGTGAACTTGGGCAAGTAATGTAACTTCTGTCTTAATTTCCTCATTTATAAAATGGGAATAATAATAATACTCCCTGCATCTTGGGCTGTTGTGAGGATTTGATTAGTTTCTGTTTGTAAACTGCTTGGAATAATGCCTGGAGTGTAAGAAGTGTTAGCATTATTGCTATTTTTCTTGCACTAGGTACTTGCCTCCCTCCCCTTACATACACGCTCACACTTCTTTTCCACGCTGGGTCCTGCCATGGGTCTGATGGCAGCTTTGCTGTGGACATTGTTGACTGGGGATTGATAGCCCCTCAGTAGGTCACAGGTGGAAGGGTTGCTGGGCTTGGGTAGGGGCTGGCTCTCTGCCACGTGGGGCATATTGGTTGTGGCCTTGAACTTTTTCCAGGACTCCCTGCCAACAAATGCCTCTTTCCAGTCCCCCAGGGTCGGGAGACCGAGTGGCTCTTTGGCATGGAGGAGGGCCGGAAGCAGCTGGCAGCCAGTGCGGGCTTCAGGAGGCTGATCACTGTGGCCCTTCACCGAGGTCAGCAGTACGAAGGCATGGACAGCATCCAGGCTGAGCTGTCGGCCAGAGTCATGGAGCTGGCCCCGGCCGGGATGCCCGCCCAGCAGCAGGTAAGCAGCTTTCAAGGTCTCTGGAGAAGTCATATTAGTAGCCAGGAAGGCAGAGCGTATCTTGGAAGAAGCCAGGACTAGGGTCTGTGATCCTAGTCTGTTCCTGGAGGGCATGTCAGCAGCTAAGAGCTAAGCGAGCAGAAGTCATGTCCCAGGCAGTGAGTGGAAGGTGAGCGGTTGCCCTTATTGAGACCCTCCGTAGCATCTGTGCCTGTGGGGCCACTCGGATGGCGTGAAGAAAGTGCTCTCCACCTTGCAGGCTCCAGCTCTTCACCCTGCAGCTTACTCAGGCTGTATTTCTCGTAACTCACTTTGTACAGGATTTCCTTGGCCGTTTTGCTTCTTAGAACCATCGTTATGTGAGGTAGAATGGGAAAGGGCCAAAACAGCTCAGCTTAATTTTCAGGATATTAACATTGCTGGTCTGATGTTCCACTGGGAAGGAAACTGAAGGTTTTTGCCAAAATGGTGATATGGTATTATCAGTTGACGCCATCTGTCTTCTACTATCCTGGTCACAAGACAGGGTAATTAATAGGTGACTTTATTGCAAGGGCTTTGTAGAAAGGAGTTTATCCTTCTTGATAGATGGGAAAGACAAGGTACCTGGAAGCTTGATGCTGTAGTAACAGAACTGAAAAGAAGAACCCAGGCTCCTGGGTTCCCAGCCTGTGGTTCTGCCCACTAGGCTGGCTTGTGCTTACAGATGAATATGTATTTGATGCTTTCTGGAAGACTTTGGGGTTGGTGTCCCGTCAGAGAGACCCAGATCCTGTGGGGAGGTTCATTTGTGACTTTCTCTCAACAGTGGCTACATCTCTGCAAAGTCAGGAGTCCCTCATGATTATTAAATACTCTTGTAAGTCTTTAAAAAGAAATAAATGTGAAGATTGGGAAGGGAATGGAAAAGTTTAGGGGAAAAATGTATTTTTTCCTCCTAATGTTTTCTTCTGTTTAGAGGAATGCAGAAAAAAGTTGAGAATAACTGGGGGAAGGGAGACACTTCGCCAAATTTGGAGTGGTTGCTTTCCCCATGGATTTGGATATCTTTATCCCTATTCAGATTCCTTCTCTCATGATTCTAGTCCCTTCGTGAGGCTTCCTTTTAGCTTTTATTGTCTTGGACTATTGAAAGTCCTTTTAAGGATTACTGTTGAGAAACTCATATTTTTCTTGTGGAGAACCAACTGCATTTCACGAATGGTTTGGGGAATCTTTAGTTGTTCAGTTGGTTTTCAGAAAGGTCAATTAAACCTTTTGAGATCTAGTCAAATGCCCCAGAAGAGTACTTTAACAAAATGGCAAATCTTCGGAGTTGTTGCTGCTCAGAACCTTGGTGCGGGAATTCTTCACATACACACAAAGGGAAGGGATTATAATTTCTCGTATTTCTCAGTTGAGCTGGTGTTTTCACCACATCTCTGCGCTTCCTTCAGGTACCCTTCCTGTCTGTGGGTGGGGACATCGGGGTCCGGACTGTTCAGCACCAAGACTGCAGCCCTTTGAGTGGCGACTACGTCATCGAGGATGTGCAGGGGGATGACAAGCGCTACTTTCGGCGGCTGATCTTCCTCAGCAACAGGAACGTGGTGCAGTCAGAAGCCAGGCTGCTGAAGGATGTGTCTCACAGTGGTGAGGCGTCATGGGCACAGTGGTGGGGCCCATGTGGACGTGGTATGGACAATTTGGTGTGGTCAGAAAGACCTGGGAGCTTGGCGGAGCTGTAGGACAGACCCAGATACCTGTGATCAGAGGCACACGGCTCTGTGGGTTGTTCTGTTATCATCTGGGCTCTTAGGGTGTGAGTGGCGGTGAACAGAAGGGAGGTCAATGTTCTGTTCTTGAGCAAAGCCTGACTCTGCAGTGATAAGGAGCCGGGGTGGTGGTTTACCAGGCAAATGTGATAATCACTTTAATGCCTGCATTTCAAAGACCACGTGTTTTACAAGTTGCTCCATATACCTCTGTATAGTAATTCAGTAGGCCTGCCCTCCTCCATGGGGCCTCCTCCTAGCACCTGTTTTAGAGGGTTGTACAGTTGGTGGGTGCCCTAGAGGTCACCTAGTCTGGTAGAACTTTCTGCAGTGAAGGAAATGTTTAATACCCAGTGAGCTGCCCAGGGTGGCAGCCATGAACCATATGTGGCTACCGAGCACTAGGAACATGGCCCGTGTGACTAAGGAACTGAATCTTTAACCTGTTTTAATTCTGATGAACTTAGATTTAAATTTAAATGGCCACAAGTGACCCATGGCTACAGGCTTCGACAGGGTAGATCTCTACCATGTTCTCTCTCTTTTTTTAAATTTATTTATTTATTTATTTATTTTTGGCTGCGTCTGGTCTTCGTTGCTGCGTGCGGGCTTTCTCTAGTTGTGGCGAGCGGGGGCTACCCTTCGTTGTGGTGCCCGGGCTTCTCATTGCAGTGGCCTCTCTTGTTGCAGAGCACGGGCTCTAGGCGTGCGGGCTTCAATAGTTGTGGCTCACGGGCTCAGTAGTTGTGGCTCGTGGGCTCTAGAGTGCAGGCTCAGTAGTTGTGGCACATGGGCTTAGTTGCTTTTAGTTGCGTGTGGGATCTTCCCGGACCAGGGGTCGAACCTGTGTCCCCTGCATTGGCAGGTGGTTTCTTAACCACTGCGCCACCAGGAAAGCCCCCTACCATGTTCTCTTTTAAGTGGTCTCCCAGGTGCTGCTCAGAAACACCCACTAATGGGGAGAGCAATCGTTTGTTTATTTTCTCAGGGCATTATATGTTTGTATTATAAGAGTAATACTTGCTCATTGTAATCAATCACAGATCACATGTATAGAGTAGGAAAATATTCCTTCCCACCCCTTCTCCAGTATAACTTCCCTTTAGAGGCACAGAGAGTCAGGCTTGGAATCTGAAATTGGCCCTCCTGATTGCCGGTCATTCCCTTTGCCTGATGATGCTGTCCTGTTGGCAAGGCCATCTGGAAGGAGGGTGAAAAGAGAATTCAGAACCTCGTGAGGTCATGGGTTTCGCCACAGCTCAGGATCAGGTTATTCTCAGCAGGATGGTCTCCTCTTGAGGGGTGTCCCCTGTTCATGTGCACCCATATTTGGTGGGTTCCTGTGCTGTCACTCGGTCACTTGGGCTGCAGGTTGGTTCAGTTTCATCTCACTGAAAGCTCAGTAAAAGTGCTGCAAAGAACATTTTGCCCTCCAGTTTGGGTTTTGGTTTTTTTCCCCACTGTTGTCAAGCCTTCTTAGTATCACTTAATTCTTAGGGGAATGATTTCCCTCATGGAAGTATTGGTGAGCAAGAAGGAGAATGTGTTAAAAAGCAATTTAACATCTCTGAAAAGCACGCTGCCACTTACATTTCAGTGCCCAATGGTGCAGCTGGTCCCTAGGAAAACCCCAGAGCCATCTGTTCACTCTATCCTGGAGCAGTTGAGGGAGTAGGTAGAGGGAGAGTAGAGGGGCCTTTTGTACGATTTCCCCCCTTCTGTGAACATTGGTGATGTCCTTGTCCG
Organism: Platanista minor; assembly: GCA_004363435.1. Lineage (NCBI taxonomy): Eukaryota > Metazoa > Chordata > Mammalia > Artiodactyla > Platanistidae > Platanista > Platanista minor. The sequence goes on from RJWK010045710.1 coordinate 10,417, forward strand.
ATGGGGTGGTATGAATTACTGTCTGTGTGATGCAGTAGAAAGATGAAAGCTGCTGCAGACAGGTGGTCCCAGGTTCAAACCCTGGCCACATTGCCTACTGATTTGGGCCTAATTAATAACTCTTCAGAGCTTCAGTGTTTCCATCTGCCAAGAATTGGAATAAGAGCATTGATATAGGGTTGTTTCAAAGCTACAAGAGTAAAAGTCCTAGTATAGTAATTGGCATAGGGGAGGTAGTTGGAAACGAAGTTCTTTTTCCCCTAAAAGAACTGATGAATAAACTTCTCACCTGTTAGTGGCTTTATATTTCCCAGAGGAGAGGTACTAGTACTCCTCACGTGAGTTTTCCCGGTGTTCTGAGCTTTGGGGTGTTTCTTTGCCACTTCCCTTTTCTGACTCCCTGGTGTGTGTTAAATGTTTAACAACCGTTTCTTTGGGGAAAGAAGCCATGATATGCACTGTTTGCCAATTTCTGTGGCCAGATTTCAAGCCACCAACATGTCAACCAGTTCACAAAATTCCTGCATATTTCACAGTTGGGTTCTCGAGTCTCATCAAACCAGTTGCAGCATACTGCTGCTGGTGTGCCTTACTTTCCAAGGAGTAGTGTACTACGTATATAACTTCATTCATCTCTGTCTGTGATCTAGCCCAGAAGAAGCGGAAAAAGGACAGGAAGAAGCAGCGGCCTGCTGATATTCCAGAGGACCTCCCTGCAGCTCCGGGGCAGTCCATTGATAAGAGTTACCTGTGCTGTGAACACCACAAAGCCATGATTGCTGGCCTTGCCCTGCTGAGAAACCCGGAGCTGCTCCTAGGTGAGGGGGTCGCCACTGCCTTCCACAGGAGGGAACATGTAAGATTACAGAGGTAATCAGTGTCAGCTGCCTTGCAGTTTAAGAACCATGATTATAGACCAACGATGCACATGTAGTCATGTCTTTCCTATTCCCAGCCATCTTCTACATTCATGAACATCCAAAAAACTTTTCCTTCAAACTCAAATTGTCTGAAACAGCTACATGTGCTGATACCTTAAATTTTTTTCCTTTATTCATTTATTTTAAAAATCAGTGTAAAATAAACTATACTCAGTTTAAAAAGTTAATGTATAAAATACATTCAGTGAGATCTGTAAAGTATACAGATCTTAAGTTGTTCAGCTTGATGAATTTTTGCACATGCATTTACCCATGTAACCAGATGGAATATTTAAAAGTCACATCTCTGGAGAAATACACCTGTGCATTTTAGGAGAATTTGTGGCTTTTCAGTGATGCATTATTTGAGTACTAGATGCAATTCTATCTTGAATTTCTACTTTAAAAAAAAATACCATAGTATAGATAGTACGGTCATAGCCTTATCACTAATAATAGGTTTGGATCTGACCACAGTAGCAAAAATGTTCATGATTCTGTCTGCTCTTGTAACTGTCTTCACCCAAAGTCCCTAAGTATGTCTTATTGGAACACGCTGTACAGTTGATCTATCTTGGTGTTGATGTATGTCCCTAGAGGCTCAGTTCTTCCATTTAATCCTCAGGGTCTGTCTCCTTTTGGTGATTCTTTCTTGTTTCTTACCTTCCTTTCATCCCCTGTGGTTGCTGTGGTTTGTCTGTGCTTGTGTGTAGAATTTGGGCCTTTGTTTTCTGTGGTTTCTGGAACTTGGGTGGATTGCCCTCCCTTGGTGGCTGTGTCTGAGAAGGCAATGTGGCCTTTGAGTTGAAAGCTGAGCAGAGGGCATCACATCTACACGCCCTGTGACCATAAACAAGATGTCCCTCCCTAGAGGGGTTTAATAATGCTTATGGTGGGGGTTATTGCTGTAATGTCAGCTGAGTGCTTTGGGATCTTTAAGGGGCCATAATAATAATAATACACTGGTTCATCTTCTGGATCTAGGAAAGGAAGGATTGTGAAGCCAGGCTTGAGTTTTCAGATGTTAAATTGACTCCTGAGTTTCTGGAAAGAGACAAGGGAGGCCAGGTCTCTAAATCTTGTTTCCCCTGGGCAGCACCAACAATCTGACTCCCTCTTTTGCCCTCCCCAAGTGTGGTACAAAACTTTACAGTAAGCAGGTGGTAAAACGATGCTTTTATTCTTTATTACAGAGACCCCACTGGGATTGTTGGTGGTAGGCCTCGGTGGGGGCAGCCTCCCCCTTTTTGTCCACGATCATTTCCCAAAGTCCTGCATCGATGCTGTGGAGATCGACCCCTGCATGTTGCAAGTGGCCACTCAGTGGTTTGGCTTCTCCCAGAGTGACCGTATGAAGGTCTGCATCGCAGATGGCCTGGACTATATTACCAGCCTGGCAGAAGAAGAAGGTACTGCTATTGGAGAATTTGGAGGGGTGTTGAGGGAGGATTGATCCAAGGTTGTCGGGCCTGCAAGGGCCTCTAGAACTCATCTCTGAGAGGGCAGCATCAGCATCATCCCAGTCTTTCACCAGTTCGTTTGTTCATTCATTTGTTGACAGTTATTCAATAAATATAGAGTGTCAACCACCTACTCAGTACTCTTAGAGGTCGGGCTGTGGCAACAAGCAAAACAGACTATTTCCTTCTCTAATGACGCTAACAAACGAGTGGTCTTCCCTTCTGAATCTCTTATGACCCTGTAACCTTGCCACTTTCTTATCATCCCAAGAAACCCAGAATCTGTATCTGAGTGAGGAAAAGGGGAAGGAACACTGGGGATGTGTGTTGGGAAGCTGTTTTGTAAATCTTTCAGTTAGAGGTGAAGCCAGAAACAGCAAAACAGCATTCATGTAGATGAGTGGTCGTAAACCTCAGGGACAATGTCCACAGGCACTTTTTTGTTGTAACCCTTAGGTATGGGTATTTCTGGCATCTAGTGGGTAGAGACCGAGGATGCTGCTCAACATCCTACAATGCACAGGACAGCCACTGATGATAAAGAATTATGTAGCGCAAATGTCAATAGTGCTGAGGATAAACCACGATGCAGGTGTTAGTGGGAATTCTAGTAGCCCTGCTGCTACTGGAATTAAGGCTCCATTTTGCTATAATAATTTGTATCCCAGACTTGGACAAAAGGCATATTAATGTTTTACAATAGCTCCCCTGATTGTAAAACATTAATATGCCTTTTGTCCATGTGAAGCACTTAAAACAGTGCCAGGCACATGGTAGGTACTCAATCCATGATGTGCCGCTGTTGTTATTACCTCTAAGTCAGCTTTGAACAGCCCTGGCCTTCGTCTTAACAACAACCTTTCCGATTGTTGGAGGGCTCAGTGCCACAAATGTAGGCCTTGGTTGTCCTTGGACTTTGATGAGCCAACACGTTCTGCTCTTGAAGAAACCAAAATCAGATCTGTGCTATGAACAGTGATGGACATGCTGTAGTCCTAAGTAAATATGTATTTATTGAATAATCATTAGCACTGTCTCAAAGTTTGCCCAAAACAAATCATTAGTATCGCAGGCCTACCCCTTGTAAAAACTAACACTATAGTAAGGAGTGGATCAGATTCATGGTCAGTTCTTTCTCACCCATTGAGTGAAATCAGTTCTTTCTTGAGCCAATAATTGTTCAAGCAGCTAGAAAAGATATGCTAACTTTAATTTGAGAACATTTTCTCCTAGGAGGCAACATATGCTGTTTCCAGAGTTAAGTTAAAGTTACCATTTGCAGGGTCAGCCCTTAAAGGCAGAGGCAGCTGCTTTGTCTAGATCCATGGTTCTCAACTCTGACTATATTTCGAATCACCTGGGGAGCTTAAGAAAAGTACACCAGAGGCTTCCCATCTCCCCTCCCATCTGTTCCTCGCCACCCCAGGGTTTTAACTCTCTTGATTAGGAGTGGAACCCAGGTTCTCTGAATCTTTAGAATTTTCCCATTTGACTCTAATGTTCTGTCAGGATTGAAAATCACTGGACCCCAGTAGTGTGTATCTGTGGAAAGGGCTTTAAAATGTGGAGGAAGAAGACGAGATGAAGGCCCCATCTTAGACGTGGAGTACTCACAGCAGAACACTGATGACGTGCCTCCTCTGGACTGTGACATTAGTGCCCTTGTAAGCAAACCGCATCCTCCAGGCCATCCTTCTGACTTAGCCACCTGTGCCCACCACAGGGCACACAGGAGGTGTGGTGGACGAATGTAAATGGTGTTATTTTATCCAGCAGAGACAAAGACTCGTTTGCTTCTCTTTCCCAGCACGACCTCACTACGATGTCATAATGTTTGATGTGGACAGTAAGGACCCAACCCTGGGAATGAGTTGTCCACCCCCAGCGTTTGTGGCCCAGCCTTTCCTGCAGAAGGTCAAAAGCATCTTGACTCCTGAAGGTATGAAGAACAGAAGGTTGGGGAGGGAGAAGGGATGGGCCCTGTAAGGAAATTTTTCTTTTTAATGAAAAATGCACGGATCATAAGTGTGTACCTTGATCGGTTTCCCCAAATTGAACATATTCATTTACCAGCACCAAAAAACCGAACATTTCCAGTGCCCTGGAAGTCCACCTCTTTCCTCCTTTCAGTAATTTGTCCTCTCAAGGATAACCACCATCTTGACTTCTGTCAGCACAGCTTAGTTTTGCCCATACGGAATGTTCTCTGTTTCTTTCACTCAGTATGATGTTTGTGAGATTCACCGATAGTGTTGTGTTGACACTGGGTGATACACAATTTATTTCTCCATTCTGCTTTTGGCATTTGGGTTGTTTCCTGTTTGGGGCTTTTATAAGAAGTGTTGCCATTAACGTTCTAGTAGATGCCTTTTGGTGAAATGTGTGTGCAGGTCTGTTGGGCATAGGTGTAGGGCTGTAATTGCTGGATCACAGATTATGCATACGTTCAGTTTTTGTAGATGCTGCCAACACAAGTTACAATGTAGTCGTAGCAATTCACATCCCCACCAGCATGGTGGCGCTAGTGACCATTTGAATTCTTCCCACATGCCCTGGAAGTGGGCAGTATGTGATTTCATCTTCATAGCAGCCTGTTTTCAGATGAGGAAACTGAGGCAGAGACTTGCCAGGGTGACACAAGATAAGAGCTAGGGCTCCAACCCTGATCCTTGTGACTTGAAAGCTGGAGCTCTTAATCCTTATGTTCACTGCCTCCCAGGTATTTTGATTTGGCTAAGGTACTGTGGTGAACAGAGTTGATTTAGAACCCTTAATTGTCACCAGTGAAGGCATGTGATTAATATGTCAAGAACATAATCTCTCTGTGGAATTGCTACATTCTTACTTGGGGGTATTAATTCTTGCTCAAAGCAATCCTTTGTGAAACTGAAGCATGGAGAATGGTAACATTTGTTAGCAGCACAAAAGAGCAAGAAATTAGCTTGAAGTTTTCTCATGGTTCACACATCCCCCATGCTTTTCTCTTCCTGCCTTTGTATGCTGTGTGTTCTCTGCAAAGTCACTGCCGCTGTAGGTGTGTTCCTTGGTCCACCAGCCTCCCTGGGGCAGGAATGGCTATATTCCTCAGAGCTGAACCTTGTCTCTAATGTGTCCCCTGAACCACAGTCATTCTGACCCTTTCCTCCCCACCCTACAGGTGTCTTTATCCTCAACCTCGTGTGCCGAGACCTAGGGCTAAAGGACTCAGTGCTGGCTGGGCTCAAGGCGGTGTTTCCCCTCCTGTATGTCCGGCGAATTGAGGGTGAAGTAAACGAGATCCTGTTCTGTCAGCCGCACCCTGAGCGGACACTTGCCACGCCCGAGCTGCTGGAAATGGCCCAGGCCTTGGAGCAAACCCTGAGGAAGCCTGGAAAGGGCTGGGATGACACATACGTCCTGTCAGACATGCTCAAAACTGTGAAGATTGTGTGATTGTCAGGACGAGGCAGTCCTCTCAGCTTCCTGCCAGACTGACCTTGGGCTCCTGGCCTACCAGAGATTGAAGAAATATAATGCACAATACTTTTTAAGCCTTGTATTTTTCTTAGTTTCATACTCACCTGCATGCGACCTCCAGCTTGGTGAGGTTGCCTGAAGATCTGGGAAAATAAAAAAGTCCTTTCCATCCTGTCTTCTTCAGTACTGCTTGGGTTGATTGTCTTTGCTTCCTTTACTGTGTCCTTGAGTAGGAGTCCCTGCTGGAGCCCCCATCAGGTGTGGTGCCTTAACGAGCATGCCCCAAGCTCCTTAGGACTGGAGATAATCAAATGTGATTGCTGGTTTGCTTTGCTTTCTCCTTCTCTTGGTCCTAAAGGGACAATCTCAAGTGAGAGAGCAGAACATTCTGTGCCAAAAGACTATAAATAGAGTAGGATCATTTAAGAGAACATCTATGTTGTCTCCCTACAGATGGAACAGCTGCTGACACGGTCCCAAGTTTTTTTTTTTGTTTTTGTTTTAATTAATTTATTTATTTTTGGCTGTGTTGGGTCTTCCTTGCGGCAAGCGGAGGCTACTCTTCTTTGCAGTGTGCGGGCTTCTCGTTGCAGTGGCTTGTCCTGTTGCAGAGCACGGGCTCTAGGCATGCCGGCTTCAGTAGTTGTGGCACGTGGGCTCAGTATTTGTGGCTCGCGGGCTCTGGAGCGTAGGCTCAGTAGCTGTGGCACACAGGCTTAGTTGCTCCGTGGCACGTGGGATCTTCCTGGACCAGGGCTCAAACCCGTGTCCCCTGCCATGGCCCCATGGCGGATTCTCAACCACTGCGCCACCAGGGAATCCCAATGGCCCCAAGTTTTAAGAATCTGCTAACCCACTCCTCTGCTTAACAACTTTCCTCGTAGCCTAAGCCATCTATTCTGTTCCAGTGGAGGGAGTGGATGTAACTGGCCCCATGACTACATGTGTCAGAGACTTAGCAGGCTGAAGTCTCCAGTATTGGTTTACTCACATTTACTGAGTGACAGCTACATGCCAGACCCACTGTAAAGAGCTGTAGTGGAAGTAAAGATGTTTAAGAATTGCCCAAAACCACGAATTAGTGATAAAAATGAACATGTTCAGGAACTTTTCTAAGTAATTCAATACACTGTCTCATTTGATCTGAGATAAAGGATAGGTAAACCAAAATTGCATCTAACCCCAAATCTCACTTGGCCAGAAGTAGCAATCTTACCTATTGAAACTGTTATGCCAGCAGTTCAGAAATTGGCTGGAATTTCACCTCTCCTAATAGTAGTAAGCCAAGGCTGACTTAATGAGCAGCACCATGGAAAGTCCACCACCCCAGCACCTCTCTCCACAGGCCCTTAAAATGAACTCTAACCTCTTGAGGTGAAGCATATTTCAAAACTAGGTTGTCATCCTTACAAAATTTGCAGCCCATTGAGGAGAAGCCTGTGTGTGCAGAGTAATGATTTTAGGGCTTCCCTGGTGGCGCAGTGGTTGAGAGTCTGCCTGCCGATGCAGGGGACACGGGTTCGTGCCCCGGTCAGGGAAGATCCCACATGCCACGGAGCAGCTAGGCGCGTGAGCCATGGCCGCTGAGCCTGCGCATCCGGAGCCTGTGCTCCGCAACGGGAGAGGCCACGGCGGTGAGAGGCCCGCGTACCGAAAAAAA
>RJWK010045712.1:0-17915 GCA_004363435.1 Platanista minor
TGGTACGCAGGCCTCTCACTGTTGTGGCCTCTCCCGATGCGGAGCACAGGCTCCGGACGCGCAGGCCCAGCGGCCATGGCTCACGGGCCCAGCCGCTCTGCGGCATGTGGGATCTTCCCGGACTGGGGCACGAACCCACGTCCCCTGCATCGGCAGGCGGACTCTCAACCACTGCGCCACCAGGGAAGACCCTGGAGTGTTTTTAAATTATTTGATTCTATGCCCAAGTTAAGTGGGGATCTGTCAACAACCTGGCTTGTGATCAATGCAAGCATATCAGACAGATAATTCAGGTCCCTACAGGAAAAGCTACATAAAACATCTTGTAATGTGAAGTCAGGCATGTCACTCTTCCTCTCTGATGCTTAGCCTCTTCATCTGCCGGAAGTGCGGGTTAGAGAAGGTAATCTCTAAAGGCATCTGCCAGCTCTAATGTTCGATGACTTTATAATTTTCATTTAGCAGTGTGGTTATTTTATCAGTGGATCTCAGAGACCCAAATCATCAATATTGATCAAAGGAAGCTAATCAGGTCAATTAAACAAATATTGAGGCCCTTCCCTGGTGGTCCAGTGGGTAAGACTCCATGCTCCCAATGCAGGAGGCCTGTGTTCGATCCCTGCTCGGGGAACTAGATCCCACATGCATGCTGCAACTAGGAGTTCACATGCCACAACTAAGAAGTCTGCATCGCTGCAGCTAATGATCCCGCATGCCGTAATGAAGACCCGGCGCAGCCAAAACAAACAAACAAATAATTAAAACCAGACAAACAAAAAACAAACAAAGCCCAAATATTGAATGATTACTCTTGGGCTGGCACTGTCCAAAGACGTCAATGAAAAGTTGTTGGATAAATGAATGATTGAATAAATAAATGCGTGCATAGCTGAAGAAGGCACTTACTGCAAACCAAACAGATGCATTTCTTTTAAATAACGACAGTATGCATAGCTGGATGAAAGTTATAACAAAGACATAAACTAAAACCATGTCTCAGCAAATATCTGAGTAACTTTCCTAAAAGATCACATGCCATCTGATTACAATAATCAGGGTAGCAGAGTGGGAGAGAGCACCGGACCAGAAGATCTAAGACACATCCCGACCCTGTCACGGAACAGCTTTGTGACATTGGGAAAATCGCACACACTTTTTGAATCTGACTCTTTAACTATCAAGGTGTTAGTGGAACTTCACAGCTTAAGTATCAAGAACACTATTTCTTTGTGTCAATCTAAGAATTAATGAAATTGTGAAGATAAAGTTACTTTACAGACTGAGAAGAACTATTCAGGTGTTTATTGCTGTTATTATTAATAAGCAACAAGATGTAAAGACACAGGGAAATTGTCACTTAATCAGGACAGGAAGACATCAGAGAAGGCTTGACAAATGTGACATTTAACACAACGGGCGCTTTCAGTCCGTTCCATTTTCTGGGACGCATCAGGCACATATTCAGAAGATCAACACAAATTGAGCATTTATTATATGCCAGAACGTTGTAGGTTTTAAAGGTGCACAAATACTTATAATGTGGTTCTTGACCTTGAGAAGCTCACACTCCTGTGGGATTCCTAAATATTTACTGAAAACTTTCTGTGCCAGGCATCGTTAGGTGCCAACAATCCATAGTGGTGAGCATGGAAGGCACTGATTTTGTCTTGATAGAGCTTACATCTAGGCAAGAAAGGGAGATCTTTAATCATACAGTTTCAACACAGTTTCAACACATACAGTTTCAACACAGATCTTTAATCATACAGTTTCAACACAGTTTCAACAACATCTTTAATCATACAGTTTCAACACAATCATACAGTTTCAACACCCTACACGTGTGATGAGGAGCTTGTGAATTGCTGTGGGAATACATATGAGGGATGCTCACTTGAGACTAATGGGGAGAGATGGGGGAGTATTTAGGTGTATTTAGGAGTATTTAGTGTGGACCACTACACACTACAAGCCCTTCTGAGGACTTCTCAAAAGCTGAAATGTTTAAGAATCACCTGTGGATCTGGTTAAAGCGCAAGTTCTGAGCCAATAGGAAGGGAGTGGGGTCTGTGATTCTGCATTTCTAGCAAGCTCCACCTGGTGCTGGTGCTGCTCATCAATGGCCCTCACTTTGAGTAGGACAGGGTGTAATAGTGTTAGATATAGCATTATGTATAGGAAATACAGTGAGTGGAATGAGTTTAAAAGTAGATACATTCATTTGATTTCTCTGATATGATTTAACCCGGTTCATCTTTCTTCTTAGGGAGACAACAACGACATCAACAACAAAACAAAATGATAAAACAACCGTCTTACTTCCCTTTCAGTGATTCTCAAAGGCTGTCAAGAGGCAGCCTCCTTAGGGAGGCATATCTAAATCACCAAAGACTTTAAAAAAAAAGTCATCCAGTTGGTGATCTCTTTTCCTGAGAATCAGTGCTACAGCAAGCCCTTTTAAGTAATAGATTTAATAATAATTTAAATAGTAGTTGGCACTGTGTGTCTTTTTTATAGACATGTTGGGATTGAAAGCCACTACTAGCCTCTATAACCTGGCACAGATATGTAGTATTTGACAATCTCCCTGAAATCTGTTGATGGTCTTCTCTCTGATTCCTCTGACTTTCGAATCTCGTTACGGAAATAATTTAAAACATACCTCCTTCCTGCCTTCTCAGGGTGTGGGTGTAGTGTGGGTAAGTGAGTTGGGTGTCAGGTTGAATAATACACATTGATACCAATTACATTGAATCCAGCGAACATCATAGGTGGGCAGGGCTCCAGGCAGACCTGGATACAGATGCTGGGCACCCTACTCTCTCTTTGTCTGACTTTAATAAAATTCTCAATTTCTCTGAGTCCTAATGGCTCCCCTGTAAACTGGGGTCAATGGTATGTGGCTCAAGCGTAGTTCAGAATTCAGTGAGATGATGGGGTAAAGCAGCTGGCATATAATAGGCGTTTCATCAGTGTTAGTGTACTTTATCTTCCCTACTGTATATGCAATAAGAGGAGTGTTGATTTTGTGTTCTCCTTCCACTACTTTCTAAGAAACGATTCTTTTTTTCAAATAGTAGGTCTGACCGGAAAACACCTGCATATTTTCCTCCCCCTTGCCACCAAATATGTGTGTGCAAAGGTCAAGGTCAAGGCGATAAGGAAGGTCAGCTAGTGTGCTCACAATTCAAATGTTATCAAGTTAGGGTCTCTATGTTTCCTGAGTTAGGACTCATGATTGAGTTCCAGGCTTTGTAATGATATCTGTCCATAAAGTAGACCAGAATATGTCCATGATTGGGAGAGTCAAGAAGACTAATAGGTACTTAATTTTTAGAAGATTTTAGCAATCAGAGTTGTGCTAGAATAACATGGGCTATAACAGGAACTGGTGGATATTCTTTCTTTTTTAAAAAAAGCACTTATTTATTTATTTGTCTACGCCGGGTCTTTGTTGTGGGATGTGAGATCTTTTTTTTTTTCTTTTTCTTTTTCTTTTTTAAGTTTTGGCATGCAAACTCTTAGTTGCGGCATGTGGGATCTAGTTCCCGGACCAGGGATTGAACCTGGGCCCCCTGCAGTGGGAGCGCAGAGTCTTAGCCACTGGACCGCCAGGGAAGTCCTGCTAGTGGATGTTCTAACACTGAAGGGTGAACAGATACTGAATATTGTTTAATTAATTAATTCATCAAATCCCTCTTGGATACCTTCTAGGTATCAGACACTGTGCTCAGTGTTACACACATGGACTACACACATGGTCTCACATATGGCTAGACTGAGAAGTGGAAAGGACTCATGTAGGCAATAACTTGAAGCCCCTTTAAAAGACATTTTTAAATTTTTTAAAGTGTTTACTTAGTAGGGTGGGGAGAAACTTTCTATAGACAAAACTTTTATAACATTTTATGTTAATATAAGAGACTTGTTAAATGTCCGGATGTAAAATATTTTTACTTATGTGAAATGTTTTTGGGATTGTAATTTTCTGGGCCAGGCAACTTCTTGGTTGTCATATTTAAAGAGTTTACATTGTAGATACTCTGATAAAGAAAGACGTGAGTCTTAGTCAATAGAAGAAAGTTGTGCATTGCTTGGTTTGGGGATTGTAGTTGACTTTGCTGACACCAGATAGTGCTCACTTGGCTGGTCATGGGGTTAGTGGTGAGGCCAGAGCTGCGCACTGCAGTTTACACATGTCTGCAATAAACTGTGCAAGAGACAGAGACTGAGGCTGCTAAGGCATCAGTCTCAGGTATTTCTGTTCAGGTATGTCATCTCCCTCTAAGGCAGTGGGCCAGTTTCCCTTTTGCTTATTATATAAGAATTGAGTGAACAAATATCCATCGGGTTCCATATTTCTGATTTGTTCCAGCTTTGTTTTAAAATTCCTTATAGTTTACAGATCCCAAGTAGCTGCCTGGTTGGTCAGCCCCTTAATCCAACATTGCCTCTTGTTCCCGAGTAGTCTAATGGTTCATTAAAAATGGATAACTGGACTTCCCTGGTGGTCCAGTGGTTAAGAATCTGCCTGCCAAAGCAGGGGACACGGGTTCGATCCCTGGTCCGGGAAGATCCTACATGCCGCGGAGCAACTAAGCCCATGTGCCACAACTCCTGAGCCGATGCACCGCAACTCCTGAGCCCACACTCTAGAGCCTGCAAGCCGTAACTACTGAGCCTGCGTGCCACAACTCCTGAGCCCATGCGCTGCTACTACTGAAGTCTGCGTGCCTAGAGCCCATGCTCTGCCACAAGAGAAGCCACCGCAATGAGAAGCCCACGCACCGCAACGAAGAGTAGCTCCTGCTCGCCGCAACTAGAGAAAGCCCGTGCGCAGCTATGAAGACCCAGCGCAGCAAAAAGTAAATAAATAAGCAAACAAATAAATAAAAATAAAGCAAAAATGGATAACCAACAAGGGCCTACTGTATAGCACAGGGGAGTCTGCTCAATATTATGTGACCACCTAAATGGGAAAAGGATTTGAAAAAGAATTGACATACGTACATGTATAACTGAATCACTCTGCTGCACACCTGAAACCGACACAGCACTGTTAATCAACTATACTCCAATATAAAATAAAAAGTTTAAAGGGCATGAAAACAAATAATTACAACCTGTTATGATAAATGTCGTGTTAATTATTTCTGGTTGGCACCTAGCAGTGGATAAAGAGAAACGAGGTGAGGCCCAAGGGAGAGGTCATTTTGGTCACCGAGGCTCTATGGCAGCTGGGTTCGATTTGAAGGGAGTTCTAACAACAGATGGCAAATGTCTCAAACGTGTCAAGTATGAGAAAAGCTGTTGTTCTGTATTACTGTTGACTTTCTTTTCAGCCATATTATCTTCGGCTATGGTTTTATAGACTGTGCCTGTATAACGGGAAAGCTACTGACAAAATTCTGAAAAGGAAGTCATTTACTGCTTTCCTCCAGAGAATCTATTGATTTTTTAAAAAGGGGAGCCATATTCCGCCACTTCAAATGTAATAGCTGTGTTCTCCAGGGTGTTGTTAAAGTTCAGATTAAGATTCACTTGGAATCTTTGGTCTTTATATCTGTGTTAGATTATGTGACAATGCTTCCCCCGTTCTTTTTTTTTTTTTTTTTTTTTTTTTTTTTTTTTTTTTTTTTTTTTTTTTTTTTTTTTTTTTTTGCGGTACGCAGTCCTCTCGCCGTTGTGGCCTCTCCCGTTGCGGAGCACGGACGCGCAGGCTCAGCGGCCATGGCTCACGGGCCAGCCGCTCCGCGGCATGTGGGATCTTCCCGGACCGGGGCACGAACCCGCGTCCCCTGCATCGGCAGGCGGACTCTCAACCACTGCGCCACCAGGGAAGCCCCCCCTGTTTTTTTTACCTAGTTGACTTGGCCTGTGTTGAGTACATAGACTGGATATTTCCAAATACCTAGAAAGAAGGAGGATGTGGGTGGTTTTTGAAATAGCAAGTCTTCGTGAGTGTCTGTAACGTACCTCACATTATGACCAGTACCATAGAAGATTCTCATCACTTCAAGCTCACCTCACCTCCTCCAATCCTCTCTCAGTGAATGGTACCTCCTCCTGCACACTCACTGGAACCAGAAATCCAGGACACACAATTTCACTGCTCCCTCTCTCTTACCTTCTGTGTTAAGGTCAGTATGGCTGATTGGCTGGCCATTCCTGTCCACTTTTCGATTAATGTTGCACTGCCCCCATGCCACCTTCCTCTCTCACTGGAGTACTAAAATTACATTTCTAATTATAAAAGATTTGAATATACAGAAAATTATGGTGTCTATGAAAAACATTTGTGTACTTCTCATCCCATTATTAACAAATCTTAACATTTTTATACATGCTTCAGACTTTGACAAGAATATAAATTTAGTCGAAATTCCATTCAGGTTCTCTTTGTTTCTTTTTCCTTTCTTCCTTCCTTCATCAGAGGCAAGAAGCCACGCAGTTGTTGTTCATTCTTCCAATTTATGCTTTTAAAACTATTTATTATACATGCAGGTATTTACACATGGCATTTGAAATTCTATGTATTAAAAATATACACGTATGCTATCAAACTGTATACACCACTTGTATTTTTCTTTTATCTTTTATTGTTTCTGCTGTTACATATAGATCCATGGTTCCCTTTGTAATAGCTATTGTATTCTATCTGAAAAGCCACAGTGTATATGTTCCTTTGTTGATGGACTTTTAGGTTGTCTTTTTTTCTCTCCATTTTTCTTTTTGTTGGTACAAACGGTGCTACAGTGAACAATTTTCTGTGTATCCCCTTTAGTTGCTGTCTGAGAATTTCTCTAGATTATATCCCTAAATGTGGAATGCCTGAATTATCAACATATACATTTCTAGCCTGACCAAATTGTTTACGTTTATAGAAATATATACGTATACACATGCATATATAAATATATATTATAATATATGTATATCATAACATTATAAATATATATAATGTAGGAATATACATATATTCTATCGATTGATGGATCGAGATAGATATTTTAAGGAATTGGCTTCTGTGATTGTAGGGACTGACATATCTGAAATCCATACAGCAATCTGGCAGGCTGGAGAGTCAGGTAAGAAATGATATTGCAGTCTTAAATTCAAAGGTTAGAAACTGAGGGAGAATTTCTATGTAGCCATCTGGAGGCAGAATTCTTTCTTCCTTGATAAAACTCAGTCTTTGCTGTTAAACCTTCAGTGGATTGGATGAGGCCCACCCACACCATGGAGGGTCATCTGCTTTACTCAGGGTTTACTGATTTAAACATTAATCACATCTAATAAATGCCTTCACAATAGCAGTTTAGACTGGCATTAAACTGGGAACTATAATCTAGCCAAGTTAAGACATAACATTAAACCATTACAACATTCTTTGCTATTTTTCTGTTGATTTGTTTGTTCTTGCCTTTTTCAAAAAAAAATTATAATTTTATTTAAAAGAAAAACAGAATTGTAGAATAAATTGTAGAATAAAGTTTGTAACAGAATTATTTTTGTTAAAAGTAAGGATCAAATTTGAATATGACTTTCCTGAGGGGAATAATACTAGGGGCTTTATAATCTTTTTTTTTTTTTTTTTTTCTGTTCATATCATTTTTTTGTTTGTTTTTTACATCTTTATTGGAGTATAATTGCTTTACAGTGGTGTCAGTTTCTGCTTTATAACAAAGTGAATCAATTATATGTATACATATGTTCCCATATCTCCTCCCTCTTGCGTCTCCCTCTCTCCCACCCTCCCTATCCCACCCATCCAGGTGGTCGCAAAGCACCGAGCTGATCTCCCTGTGCTATGCGGCTGCTTCCCACTAGCTATCTATTTTACGTTTGGTACTGTATATATGTCCATGCCCCTCTCTTACTTTATCACAGCTTACCCCTCCCCCTCCCCATATCCTCAAGTCCATTCTCTAGTAGGTCTGTGTCTTTATTCCTGTCCTGCCCCTAGGTTCTTCACGACATTTCTTTTTTTTTCTTAGATTCCATATATATGTGTTAGCATACGGTATTTGTCTTTCTCTTTCTGACTTACTTCACTCTGTATGACAGACTCTAGGTCCATCTACCTCACTACAAATAACTCCATTTCGTTTCTTTTTATGGCTGAGTACTATTCCATTGTATATATGTGCCACATCTTCTTTATCCATTCATCTGATGATGGACACTTAGGTTGTTTCCATGTCCTGGCTATTGTAAATAGAGCTGCAATGAACATTTTGGTACATGACTCTTTTTGACTTATGGTTTTCTCAGGATATATACCCAGCAGTGGGATTGCTGGGTCCTATGGTAGTTCTATTTGTAGTTTTTTAAGGAACCTCCATACTGTTCTCCATAGTGGCTGTACCAATTCACATTCCCACCAGCAGCGCAAGAGTGTTCCCTTTTCTCCACACCCTCTCCAGCATTTATTGTTTCTAGATATTTTTTGTTTTTTGGTGGTACGCGAGCCTCTCACTGTTGTGGCCTCTCCCGTTGCGGAGCACAGGCTCCGGACGCGCAGGCCCAGCAGCCACGGCTCACGGGCCCAGCCCCTCCGCGGCATGTGGGATCTTCCCAGACCGGGGCACGAACCCGTGTCCCCTGCATCGGCAGGCGGACTTTCAACCACTGCACCACCAGGGAAGCCCTGTTTCTAGATTTTTTGATGATGGCCATTCTGACCGGTGTGAGATGATATCTCGTTGTAGTTTTGATTTGCGTTTCTCTAATGATTAATGATGTTGAGCATCCTTTCATGTGTTTGTTGGCACTCTGTATATCTTCTTTGGAGAAATGTCTATTTAGGTCTTCTGCCCATTTTTGGATTGGGTTGTTTGTGTTTTTGTTATTGAGCTGCTTGTAAATTTTGGAGATTAATCCTTTGTCAGTTGCTTCATTTGCAAATATTTTCTCCCATTCTGAGGGTTGTCTTTTGGTCTTGTTTATGGTTTCCTTTGCTGTGCAAAAGCTTTTAAGTTTCATTAGGTCCCATTTGTTTATTTTTGTTTTTATTTCCATTTCTCTGGGAGGTGGGTCAAAAAGAATCTTGCTGTGATTTATTAAATGAACACTTTATTCCTAATTTATTGAAAAAGTGAACATTTTTGTTCATTTCTAGTGGGTTTAAGGGCATTCTTTAAATATTTTGAAACCTAATCCTTTATTTGTTTTATAGGTTTCAAATATTATCACTCAGTGTTTAGCTTGTGTTAACATTTGTTTATGGTGATTTCTCATTCAAAATTTTAAAATTTTGATGTAGTAATTTTATCAATATTTTCTTTTTTGACTTGTATTTTAAATGTCTTGTTCAGGAAATCCTTTCCTCTCCCTATTTCATATAGGAATTATCCTGTGTTTTCTTACAAAATTTTAAAAGTATACTTTTCACATTTGGGTCTTTAATTACATCTTCCATTAGTATGGTACATTTGTTACAATTAAGAAGCCAATACTGACCCGTTATTATTTAACTAAAGTCCATACTTTATACAGTTTTTCCTTACTTTTTACCTAATGTCCTTTGTCTACAAGTCATTTATAAAGTAGATGTTGTGCAAATGCTTTTTGTCATTCTATGGCTTATCTTTTCACATTCCCCCTCTCTTACCTCTGTCTCTTTACACCTGCTTGTGCTTCTGTCTGGAATGGTATCTTAGTAGTTCTGGCTGCTATAACAGGATACCATAAACTGAGTGGCTTTATTAACAATCATTTATTTCTCATAGTCTGGAGGCTGGAATACTCACGTTCAGGTGACAGCATGATTGGGTTCTTGGTGAGGGCCCTCTTCCTGGTTTACAGAAGGCAACTTTCATGCTGTGTCCTCACATGGCAGAGAGAGAGAACTAAGAAGCCAGTTCTCCTATCTCTGGGCACTAATCCCATTCATAAGAGTTCCCTCCTCATGACCTTATGACCTCTTAAAGGCCCTGCCTCCTAATTCTATCACATTGAGGTCTAGGATTTCAAGATAAGAATTGGGGGGTGGGCACAAGTATGAAGTCCATAACAAATGGCTTTGCCTCACTAAATTCTCACCTGCAACCATAGGTTTTGTGCCTAGATGTTGCTTTCTCCAAAAAGTCTTTCCCCTCATTTCTGCCACTGATTCTTCCTCCCAAAGCCTCTATCGCTCTGTATTATTATTGTCTATTTACTGACTCTTCTTCTACTCCACTTGATCTTTAGATGCTTTGACTGTGCATCTTCTCCTTGTAGCTCTGGTCTTAGTATAGTGTCTGGCACATAATACGTGCTCATCAGATGTTGGTTGAAACAATCGTTATATGAGTGGTTCTTGCCCTGAGAAAACAAACGTAATTCATTTGGATCATTCAAAGCACAATTGAACTTGAGCTTATGCGATACTGACCGTCTAGGTAAAGGGACTTAGAATAGGTTGACGTTAACTCTGAAGTTATACAGTAACAGCATCGATATGAGGGGGATACATTTGAGTGAGAGATTTTGGCATATTCATATGTGTAAAATAATTGAGAATCTGGTTTAGGACAGCAACTTGAAAATCGAAAGGAAGGGGAGAAATGTAGCAGCATTTTACAATAAGAAACAGCTGGACCTAATGACAGATTTGTTTCAGTGAAAAAGGAAAGAGAAGATAAAGATAATTTAATAATAATGCTGGTATTATTGAGTGCTTGCCAAGATGCTATCAAACATAAACCTCTCACATTGCTGGTGGGAGCATAAATTGCTCCCAACTTTCTATGAAATACTTGGGCATTATTACTCAAATGCCTTCACATTCTAGGGCTTCCCTGGTGTTGCAGTGGTTGGGAGTCCGCCTGCCGATGCAGGGGACACGGGTTCGTGCCCCGGTCCGGGAGGATCCCACGTGCCGCGGAGCGGCTGGGCCCGTGAGCCATGGCCGCTGAGCCTGCGCGTCCGGAGCCTGTGCTCTGCAACGGGAGAGGCCACAGCAGTGAGAGGCCCGCGTACCACACACACACACACACACACACAAAGCCTTCACGTTCTAACACCATTTTACCCACTATTTCTGTTTCTAGGAATGCATCCCAAGGAAATAATCAGAAATGGTAATAAATATTTATGAACAAATATGTGCATTATTTATGAGAGCAAGAAACTGGAAAGCACCTAAAAATCCAGTACTATGAAAATGAGTATGTAAATCATGATATATATTTATGTGAAGAAATAGAATGCAGTCATTAGTAATTATATTTATAATGCTTGTTAATGATAATACTTATGATATAGCATTAAGTAAGGAAAGTAGATTATAAAATTATAGAATCTCAATTATAAAGAGAAAAATGCTTAGTACAAGGCTAAAAGAAAACATGTCTAAAATATTAATGATGGTTGCTTCTGGGTAGAGAGAAGAGTTGATTTTCTTCCCTGCTTCACTGAATATGTCTGTAATTTCTGAATTTTTTTACCTTAAGTATTAGTTTGATGACCCAGAGGGGATTTTGGAATCATTTTTAATGGCATATTTTGGAAGTTAAGACAGTTTTACACTCAAATCCAAATGTTCCTAAAATCTGATGTCCTCTAAATCAAAAAATAATAACCCCCTCTTCTTTATACTTTCACTCATTGATTAATTTATCCATCAGCAATCTGTATACTATGCTAAGTGCTTCAAATAGGCAACATAACGCACACTCTCTGCCTTAAAAGAGCCCTGTTTATGAGACAGGTGAGCATATAATTAACAGAGTGATTTAAAAAATGCACAACACCCAGTGGATGTGTCTATACAGTGGCTTGGGACCACAGAGGAAGGAGTGACTAACTTGGCTTTCCTGAGAAGACAATATTTGAGCTGGCTTGTAAAAGTTTCAGTGGCATTCATTTGTTAAGGAATAAGTCATGGGAAGGTAGGGATTTGTAATCACAGGTTATAGGAGGTACAAAGACAGAAT
This sequence comes from Platanista minor, assembly GCA_004363435.1. NCBI lineage: Eukaryota > Metazoa > Chordata > Mammalia > Artiodactyla > Platanistidae > Platanista > Platanista minor. The sequence continues at coordinate 11,922 of RJWK010045712.1, forward strand.
ATGACTGGGGAGAAATTAGTCTAATTAGATTGGGGTAGGCGATTTATGGACTTGTGCTTGGGTTTTACAGTTGTGTACTGTGTTTAGGGGCCATTGAAGGTTTGATTTAGTAGGACTTGACATGACTGCTTTCGTATTGTTTAATGTTATTTTTCCTCTCAGCACAATCCAGGGTCTGACACAGAACTGTTGACACACTTGCTGCACAGTAAATATTGGTGGTAGAAGAGGATTCTGACTTGGGTCATGGCCAAGTGTCTGAAGTGGGCAGAGATCTCCTGTAAATATTTTGGAGCTGGAAACTGGAACATGGATGATAGCTTAGTGGAGAGTTTCTCAATATTTTTTCATTATTGGCCCCCAAAGGAACCTTGTTAGACACTTTTTACTTCTAATCATCCCCATAGGGTTTTAAAACCACAGATGTACTGTGTATTTGTCTATGAACATTATGTTTATCTACGCTTTACACATAAAAAGGTGAGAATCTTTTTTCACTTCTCTTCCTTAAGACCAATTTTTGTACCCTTGGTGGTGGTATCGCCCTTGCGGAGGGTGCCTGAGTTAGAGCCTCTCTAAAACATCCTTAACTGTGGTAAAATACACATAACATAAATGTTACCATCTTAACCATTTTTAAGTATCCAAGCCTGAGAACTCTTTTCAGCTTGCGAAACTGAAACTCTGTACCCATTAAACAACTCCCCATTCCCCACTCCCCCTGTAACAGCCATTCTACTTTTTTGTCTCTATGAATTTGAGAACTGTGGGTACCTCATATAAGTGGAATCAAGTAGTGTTTTTTTTGTGTGTGTGTGTGTGACTGGCTTATTTCACTTAGTATAATGTCCTTAAGTTTCGTACATGTTAGAGCATATGTCAAAATTTCCATCTTTTTAAGGCTAAATAATATTCCATTGTATGTATATACAACATTTTGTTTATTCATCCATCGATGGACCCTTGGTTTGCTTCCACCTTTTTGGCTATTGTGAATAAATGCTGCTATGAACATGGGTGTGCAAGTATCTCTTTGAGACCCTTCTTTCAATTATTTGGAGATATACCTAGAAGTGGAATTGCTAGATCATATGATAATTCAGTGTTTAAATTTTTGAGGAACCACCATACTGTTTTAAACAGTGATTTTATAATTTTACATTCCCACCAACAGTGCACAAGAGTTCCAATTTCTCCACATTTTGCCAACATTTGTTATTTTCTGTTTTTTGATAGTAGCCATCATATTGAGTGTGAAATTATATCTCATTGTGGTTTTGATTTGCATTTTCCTAATAATTAGTGATTACTGTTGGCCATTTGTGTATCTCCTTTGGAGAAATGTCTATTCAAGTCCTTTGTGCATTTTTAAATCAGGTTATTTGTCTTTGGTTGTAAAGTTGTAGGATTTCCTTATGTATTCTAGATAATAACTGCTCTGCTTATCAGATATGTGATTTGCAAATATTTTCTTCCATTCCATAAATTACCTTTTCATTCTGTTGATTTTGTGCTTTGATGGGGTTAGAGCTTTTAAAAGTTCACTTGATATTAAGATTTTTGATAGCCTTTTACATTCTTTCACTATTTCTTCTTCCCATGGTAACTAGGAGGTTGGAGTCTAGATGGCATTATCCTAGGCCTGGGCAGACATTGAGATGCAACCTGGTATTTGGGGTTTGGGCCATGATGCCTTAGGAAAATCTTAAATGGAGGAACCTATGGATTTATGCATTATTCAGGGAAAGGTGGGCCATGTCTGGTAATCCAACTCAAACAGGGCCTGACGGGAAGGGCGAATCACGCTGCTAAACAGGGAGATTTGAAACAACAAGAAAGGAAAAGAGGCATGAGATTAGACATTCTAAATATTCCTGTACCCCATTCGTTAATGTCATGGGCTGTTAACTGTTAGCATGAGGTTGTTTCTGTCTTGTCTGTATAATTTTGTCAACCTATCTGTCTCATTGGTGTTTTTTAGGTGGATATCCAGGCAATTTACCTGAGGTTTCCTTTTCATCTGGAGATTTGGTCAGGACCAGTATTTGGAGGTGTGGTCTCTGGTAGACCCAACTCCAGCCAAAATCCAGCTAGAAACATAATACCTCTCAGGAAGTGAGGGAGGCTTGACTTCAGTCTCAATTTATGTATCAACCCATCACCTTGTATAAAGATTAAACTTCTTGCAATAGGAGGGTAAAAAATCTTCTCTGTTATTCCTATGGGAGAGAGGTAATGCAGTTAAAAATCTTTCTGATGCCATGACCATAAGATTAATGCTGTAATCCAGTTTGTTATCTGTCTGCTACGTCTCCTTGTGTCTAGCATAAGTCAATAGAGTTTCATTTCTCTAATTGAAATCAGTGTGATGGTGGCATCTGTTTGTGGAAATGAAAGGTGGCTGCCATAATCTGTTGGGAGCTGAGTTAATCCTCTGGGAGCGAGACCAACCTAATTACTTTACTCAGAAATACTGGGCTTGCTTTGACTTCTTCAGTATACAGCCATGAGAAAGAGGCCAAGGTGCCATTTAGCAAATCTTTTCTTGAACTGCTTTAAACTCACCTACCATTGCATTGTGAGACCTTTTCATTAGAAAATGCTATTTCTTGTGTGTTTCCCCTTTTTATTTGCAGGTATTCTTAAATGAAAAGAAAAGGCCAATTTTCCAGTCACATACTAAACTGTTCCTGCCCTATATTGTCACACTCAGGTGTTATTTATAGAAGTTATGCCTTTGATACTCAAACGTGATGCTTCTCAGGGATACTACTGGGAGAAACACAAGGTTTAACACCTCTCAGAAATCATCCAGTTTCCCCCAATTATTACAACAACAGCGTCAATAACAGCAACAATTGGTTGAATTCATATCATGACTCAGTCACTGCCCTAAACATTTTGTAAATATTTTCTCATTTTGCACTTATAATAATCTTTTGAAGTAGATGCTATTAATATTTCCTCTACATATTTATTTTTCAAAGGAAGCACTGAGATTTTAAGAATCTGTCTAATGTCACACAGCCAATAAGCCTCAGAACCATGTTTGAAACAGGCAGTTCAACTGCACAACTAGATTGCCATGAAAGGTACAGGACCCTCATTAGATTTGAATTTCAGATAAGCACTAAAATTTTTTTTTTTAGTAAACATACATCCCAAATATTGCAGGAGACAGTGAGATACTAAAAACATCATATGTTGTTTATCTGAAATTCAAATTTAACTGAGTGTACTATGTGAGTTGTTAGGTTTGTTTTGTCTTTGTTAAAGCTGGCAGCCCTATTTATTTTTATTTTTTGTAAGTTTTCCCCTTTTGATTCTTTTGAATCTTTCCAGTTAGAAGGAGGAAGTCTCATTTGGTGGAAGTGTATTTTCAACGCCTCTCTATCCCTTACTTGTTACCTTTATTTCCTCCCTTCCTTTTTTTTCTTCCTTCCCTCCTCTTTCTCTCTTTAGCCCTATTTAGATCTTATGTTCCTGAGCACTCTGCTGTATAGCTACTATGTCTGAGCAGTGAGGAAACATGTATTACTCAAAGTCCTACAGCTGATTAGTTGCAGAGCTGGCTCCTCTCCTCCCCTCCCTACCCCACCCTAGGCAGAGTGAGTTCTTTCCTTCTCTTGTCATTTCAGATCCTAGGTTATGATTCTTAGTTGAATGCTTCTTTTAGTATATCACAAAACACGTTACAGAGACTTTGGGGTCTTTGTCTGGGGGTAGGTATACATTTGCACTATCCACGCTAAATCTCGGTAGCTATAAATATTATTGGCACACGTTTGGAACATAGTGGTCCCAACATTTAGGGGGAGGGGTGAACATTTTCATCATTCAATAAATATAATATTTACATATTCATGTGTATAGATAAATTTATTATTTTTGTGGTCCTTTGAAGTGTTAAATGTTTTGCTAAAATATTTAAGTGATAATGATTACATCACATCTAGCATAGAGAATCCAACACAGAATGTTGCTTCATAAAGACTTTGGCTTCATTTAATTCTTTTCTCTATTCATAAGCTTTACCTTACAGTGATTAAGACATCTGCATTCTGATCTCAGCTGGGCCATTAGAATATTTGAGACCTCAGGCAAGCTTCTCTCTGCATTTTAATTCTATCCTCTATAAAGTGAAAAATGGGATTTGGTGTTTCTCTCCTAATGTTCCTTTTTTTTGTCCTTGATATTCTATGGTTCCAGGACTTGAGAAAGATTGGCTCAGGTGTTTCATTATTGATTTTTTTTTTTTTTTGCTGTACGCGGGCCTCTCACTGTTGCGGCCTCTCCCGTTGCGGAGCACAGGTTCTGGACACGCAGGCTCAGCGGCCACGGCTCACGGGCCCAGCCGCTCCACAGCATGTGGGATCTTCCCGGACCGGGGCATGAACCCATGTCCCCTGCATCAGCAGGCGGACTCTCAACCACTGCGCCACCAGGGAAGCCCCTCATTATTGATTTTTATAACTAGTATTGTGATGACATTCTAGGATTTGTCTTTGTTTCATTTGTGGAAGTCAGTTCTTGAATGATACACTCATTCCTAGGTTGGCTGCTTACGTCAGACAGTTTGGCCAACTTGTCCTCTCTATTAATACGAGAATGGTGTCTAATAATTCTATCACTTTTCTACAGAATTCTGGGCAAATGACGGTGAATACAATCTCTCCCATTGCTTGACTGATTATTTAATAGCCTGTGGGCACCAACCAGCCGAAGGCTCTATGTGGTCTGGCCCAAATCCACTTTTCTTTTCATGCTCTTTTGTCACCTCTCGACATAGGGATCACGTCAAGTGACTTCTTCTTACCTGAGTATGTCATACAGTTCCTTGCCTTTGTACAGTTGTATTTGTAGTGCTCTATCTTCCTTAGTTAGCAGTGAGAGCTAACTCGTTTAAGGTTCTTACTACACGCGAGGCACTGTTATACATTAACTCATCCAGTTATCTCAGCAGCTCAGTGAGGTAGGTGATGTTCTTATCCCCATTTTTCAGAAGTGGAAACTGAGGTATGGAGAGATTAAGCAACTTTTCCAAAGTTGTATGGACAGGGTCCAAGGATCACACTGAGAGCAGCTCAGAACTATAGCACAGAGAACAACAGCTTTGGGGGCAGACAGACTTGGGTCACTTACTAGCTGTGTGACATAGGAAAAATGTCCTTATTCCTCTGAGCATCAGATTTGGGACTACAATACCTACTTTACATTGTGGTGGTTATAAAAAATTAGGTAAGAAAATAAGTAAATACAGAAGCACCTGTTAAGCTAGTCATTTAATAATTACCTTATCTTCCTCTGAGTGAGGAGAAACTTGATTCAGAGCCTTGGTGTGTTGTAACATCGGGCATTTTTCCCTCATTACTACGTCAGCTCATGCCCACTGCACTAGTATGGTATCAGGCACTTCAGAGGTTCTCACTGAAAGCTGAATGCCTGGTGGAGAGAGTGACAATCACTGCTCTTAGAAAACACATACTGTGAGTGGCTAGTGCATGGCTTGACTTTTCCTTCACTTTGGTTTCTTTGGCAAAGCAAGGACCAGAGTCATAATTTAAAGCCTGATGGTAATGCTGCCTTTGGAAAAATAGAACTAAGAATTGTTACAGGACTGTGTAAGCAGCAGGATTTGTTTCCGTTTGAGGGACAAGCTAGAAAAAGCTGATGGCATTTCTGTGCCCGTGGTTCTTTTGGCCCCAACAGACTTCAGGAATGTCCATGGGTCAAAGGCATGGCAGACCTGTGGTTATGGACTGTCTCTACTGCCTTTCCTAGTCTCTGCTCCACATGTCTTACTTGTCTCTTTAGAAATGCAGGAACAGGGCTTCCCTGGTGGCGCAGTGGTTGAGAGTCCGCCTGCCGATTCAGGGGGCATGGGATCGTGCCCCGGTCCAGGAAGATCCCACCTGCCGCGGAGCGGCTGGGCCCGTGAGCCATGGCCGCTGAGCCTGCGCGTCCGGAGCCTGTGCCCCTCAACGGGAGAGGCCA
>RJWK010045713.1:0-17912 GCA_004363435.1 Platanista minor
GGGGTGGGGGGTGGGGGTTGTGGTGTGATGAACTGGGCGATTGGGTTTGACATGCATACACTGATGTATATAAAATGGATGACTAATAAGAAAATAAATAAATGAACATTATAAAAAAAAAATTCTCTTCACAAGAAAAGTATTTGTAACTATGTAGTGTGACGAATGTTAACTAGACTTATTGTGATTATTTCATAATATATATGAATAACAAATCATTCAGCTTGTATATCTGAATCTTATATAATGTTATATGACAATTATATCTCACGAAAAACCAATTTTCTTTATTCATTTTATTAAAGATAATTATTCACATAAATATTGTATAAGTAGTTACTGCATTATATTTATATTTTAATATGAATATATCCATTGATGTATATGTTATATACATAATATATATAAAGTATTCTGATTAAAAGTATTTACAGGGGCTTCCCTGGTGGCGCAGTGGTTGAGAGTCCGCCTGCTGCTGCAGGGGACGCGAGGTCGTGCCCCGGTCCGGGAAGATCCCACATGCCGCAGAGCGGCTGGGCCCGTGAGCCATGGCCGCTGAGCCTGCGCGTCCAGCGCCTGTGCTCCGCAACCAGAGAGGCCACAAAAGTGAGAGGCCCGCGTACCGCCAAAAAAAAAAAAAAAAAAAAAAAAATTTACAAATGTATGAGTCCAAACAATAGATTTTATTTTGACATAAACCATTTATTCCACAGTATTCATTAAATATTAAAGGTAAGAAAAAACTTAGCACAATTAATTTCACCAATTATTATATATACAATTATTTAAACATTTGAATGCCTAGTTGCCCTTTTTTATGAGAAATGTATATAGTGTAGGTGTGTCAATTATTCCAATTAATGTTTTATTTTCAAGCATAATCAGGTAAACAATGGCTGGAAACATCATTAGCTATTACAAATGTTAAAAGTAGAGTAAGAGGCCTTCCCTGGTGGCACAGTGGTTGAGAGTCTGCCTGCCGATGCAGGGGACACGGGTTCGTGCCCCGGTCCAGGAGGATCCCATATGTCGTGGAGCGGCTGGGCCCGTGAGCCATGGCCACTGAGCCTGCACGTCTGGAGCCTGTGCTCCACAACGGGAGAGGCCACAGCAGTGAAAGGCCCGTGTACCGCAAAAAAAGAAAAAAAAAATTAGAGTAAGAATATACATTTTAAAAATTATGAAGTCATTGCTTGAAGAATAAAAAATCATTTCATGAAATCATTTCTTCAGTTCAAATGTATTTTCAAACAACTTGTGTGGGGTCAACCTTCTTCCATTTACCCTAAAGGAAGTCTGTATTCTTTTAAGGTCTTACCCCTCAAGTGTTGTTTTCTATATGCTGCAAACCTAATCAGCTGTTTTCACACCTTCCTGTCTGAAGGTTGTATCCAATCTCAGGAAGTAGGTGTGGCCTCAGGTGAGTCTAATCCTTTAAAAAGCACCTTTGTCCAGATGTGACTGATTCTCCAAGGTAGACTGAGGCAATGTGTAGCTGCCAAGCTTTGGAGAATTCTTGTTGACCCTGACCTCCACAGGCTACCAGCACATCCAGGCTTCCAGAGGTGCGACCACTCACAGTAGACTCTGGTAAGCAAGGAATTGATTGCACATATCTTCATGCCTACTTTCCCTTATGCAAAAACTTTTCATTTACCTCTTGATCTGCTTGGGTCTTGTCCAAGCAAACAAGTAGTTTTCTTCGTTTTTTTTTTAAATGACGTCAATATTTAAAGTATCTGTAACTAGAGCAATTGCAATAAATTGATATTTGTAATATTGTTATTTAATAATTTTTATTTCATTACCTTATGTGGTATTAGATGTTTTTAGGTCTTAAATTTTCCCATTTATACGTATCTATGGAACACATAAAACACCTAAAATGCTGAATGTAATGTAGACATTACATGGTCTTTGTCCAGATCAACATGAGTTAAATGTATTGAACTAATTATGATACATTTTTGTAAGGTCTTATTTGCTATCTGTTGAAACCTTTCGGTTTGCATTCTAGATTTGAAATGTATTCAGACTAGATCCAGTCACCTTGTAGGAACTCCCAAGAAGTGGCATTGATCATATGAGAAAATATCAATAACACAGGTCTATGGTCATGCTTTCATCAATTGCATCTCTGGATATTCTAGTGTAGAGTGGAAATTGCTGTGTAAATTATAATGTTTTGGGGGGGTGGTTGGTTTTGATTTTTACTGATTATCGTTGTAGCTTGAACATTCACCAGTTTGAAATGTGAAGGTGCTCTGATGGTCTGAAAAGACTGGGAAAAATGTTTTCCTGAGCTAGAAATAGCATACTTTTTCCTTGAGAGGAGGAGTTTTGCTATTTAAGTTGGAAGCAAATACTCAACTGTTTATAGTTTTAGGACTCCAAAATTTCAGTCAACATTGATTAAATTGAACAAGCTTAAATTATATGTGAACAATTTTGTCTTTGGAAAAGGGTATCTGTCACTTGGGAGATAGGAGGCATAGAGACCATTAGCATAGAGATGAAGTGTGTGCATGTATGGGTACCAGTCATGGAGAGAGAGAAAGAGATTGAGATTCTCTCTGTGCTTCTACACCAATCAGCTATTAAAAAACTCTGTTGTCATCCTGTCTCTTAGCCTTTGCTCTAATATTTAAGCTTTTCCATGTAATTTAGGTATGATTGAGATCATGGCTTATTTTAAACAATAAAGTTGCTAGGTAGTCTCTTCTCTAATTTCATCATTTGTGTTATAGCATGAACCCAATCTGTCTGTATTCACCACTTCTAGGTTTGTACTGGGGGTAAGCAAATAGGTAAATCAGATAGAGTTCAAGCAGACAAGCTTTGTACAAAGGCTGGTTTTTGTTTTGTTTTGTTTTTCTAATCAGGGTAAAAGCATGATTAATAGAATGATTACTCTTGCTCTTTCTCTTTAATTTCTAGAAACATAGATTCCGAAGGATTCGTATAAGCTTTCCTGAATGAACTAACCTGCTCCATCTGTATGAACTACTTCATAGACCCTGTCACCATAGACTGTGGGCACAGCTTTTGCCGTCCCTGCCTGTACCTCTGCTGGGAGGAAGACCAGACTCCAAAGAGCTGCCCTGAGTGCAGGGGACTATCAGAGAAGCCAGATTTCAAAACCAATATTGTACTCAAGAGGCTGGCTTCCCTCGCCAGACAGGACGCAGCTAAACAAACCAACAGCTCGGAGGTGCAGATCTGCTTGACACACAAAAAAGCCAAAGGACTCTTCTGTGAGGTTGACAAGACCCCCCTCTGTGGCCCCTGCTCTGAGTCCCCAGAGCATGCAGCTCACAGCCACAGTCCAGTACAACGGGCTGCTGAGGAATACCGGGTAGGTGACGCTTCTAAGGCAATTAGGAACCTATAGGCTCCTAAATCAGAGAGAAAGATGAAAATGATAATGAAGTTGATGGGGATGGAGATGGTCGAGGTGGGGATTTTTCAGTGTGGGTCCCAAGATAGAAATGTATCCAGTTGTCCAATAGAAATGTTGCCCAATTGTCCAAACATGTGGAAATGCTGCATCCTGGGGCATGTGGCAGCACCAGGCGTACTGGCTTCTGATGTGAGCTTGAGGCTTTCTCAGTCAGGTTATATAAACATATGAGTCTCAATTTCTTAGGAACTGGATTCCATCATCTGTAAAGTTCCCCCAGTTTTCTAGGATACATCTCTGTCATTTCTGATATTCAAAATATTAGAATCAGACTAGATTAATGTGGAAAAATCTTATCACTTCATTTTAAATCACAATTACTGGCTTTTCAATGACTCTCTTTGCTCATAATTAAGGGGATGAAATTTACGGTATCATCATCTGTGTCACTAAAGCTTATGGGTATTTTGCAGGAGAAACTTCTAAAGAGAATGGGCTCTTTATGGAAAATGACACAAGAAATGCAAAACAATCTGAATCTGGAAACTCACAAAGCTCAGTCATTAGAGGTAAGGATGAAAATGTTCCTTTTCATTTGTATGAATATTGACATAATTCTAGCTTAGACTTTTAGCTCAGTTTAAGTTCCCAGTTAAAGGACAGTGGTCTCTCCCCTGGAGAAGTAGTGGTTTCAAATGACATAGCAGTGATCACATAGCCAATACAAGCTATTTCAAATATTGCTAGTATGTGGGAAAACCAGGGCATGAAAATTATTCATAGTCCAAATTTTGAAGATTTGGATAAACTTTCTCAGATATGGATGATAAGAGAACATTGCACTTAGTGTGATTCTCAAGGAGAGGAGAGGAATAGAGTAGTACCTAGAGGAAAAATAAAGAATATTTTTTAAACTGTATCATATGGGGTTTACATAATTAAAAAAAATATTTAGGAAAGTCAGGCAAAGGAACAAAAAGGAAAGAAGATTCAGGTAAGAGACAAAATAAATAATGGACTAAGAACCCTGAAGAAACCTTCTAGGGAGGGAGCCTGGGACGCCTCAGATGGCTTGATTTAAACAGGGAAAGAAACTAGGAATATAGAGAAAGGATGGACAGGAAGGACCCTCTGAGGTGTGAGGCAGAAAGTTTGTCAAGAGCTTTCCCGATGACAGTAAGGAAATAATATTTGACGTTTTCTGTTGAGAATGAGGATGAGTGATTCTCTGAATCCATTATCTCTGCAGAACTATGCGGCTGTAAGAAAGGCGATGATCAAAGTTCAGTATCAGAGGATCCACCTGTTTCTCCGGGAGGAGGAGCAACTCCATCTGGAGGCACTGGAGAGAGAAGCGAAGGAGACTCTCCAGCAACTCAGGGAGAGTGAATTCAGAATGACTCAACAGAAAGAAAGTCTGAAAGAAATGTACAGAGAACTGACTGAGATGTGCTACAAGCCTGACGTGGAGCTGCTCCAGGTGAGAAGGGAGCTTCCATCCTCAGAGACAGAAGTACTATTCTGGGCACCATTGCCTGACATTGAAATGTTACCTGCATATACTCTTAGCTAAGGGATGATGCTCCTTGACTCCCATTATCTTACTTGTCCAATCCCTTATTTCTCATAGCCTGGTAATCTTTGGGAGTTTTTTTTTTTAATCTTTTTATTAGCTAACATAGGACAAAATTATTTCAGTGTGATCAGGGGGACTCTCCACACTGATTATCAAAAGCCAGCAAAATTCTGTAGCCAGGAAAAGCTAACTTTGTTGGAATAATTTTCAATATATGTTCCCCTAATCCCTTGTCACTCTGTTATCCCATACTTACTGAAGACATTGAGGTTTTGCCCATTGTCTAGAAAAATACAGAACTGGTAATCAATTTCAATGTATTCTATAATTCATTTTGTATGGTCCCCTGTTTTGCTTTAATTGTTATCATAAATGGTGAGATCTCTCCTTGGGAATAGGACAGGGCAATGAGTGACATTGGAGACCTAGATGTTGTTGCATCATAACACAGACTCTTCCTGGCCTTCTTCCTTCCATAATGCACCTTGACTAAGTCCATCATGTTTTAGTTTAGGTTCTGTTATTAAGATAACCTCTAATTGTTCCTTTGAGAAGAATCAGAGAATAAATACCCTAATGAAAGGAACAAACAAGAATACTAAAGAAGATGAAAAAGGACAGAACTCTGATGATTAACATCTTTTCTTTTTCCCTCGCAGGACTTGGGCAATGTATTGGAAAGGTGAGTTTACACTAAAGATTTCTGATTTCTGAGAATGTTTCTGTCTTTTTTTTTTTTGCAGTATGCGGGCCTCTCACTGTTGTGGCCTTTCCCATTGCGGAGCACAGGCTCAGGACGCGCAGGCTCAGCGGCCATGGCTCACGGGCCCAGCTGCTCCGCGGCATGTGGGGTCTTCCCGGACCGGGGCACGAACCTGTGTCCCGGGCATCGGCAGGCGGACTCTCAACCACTCTGCCACCAGGGAAGCCCTGTTTGTTTTTTTGCGGTACGCGGGCCTCTCACTGCTGTGGCCTTTCCCGTTGCGGAGCACAGGCTCCGGACGCGCAGGCTCAGCGGCCATGGCTCACGGGCCCAGCCGCTCCGCGGCATGTGGGATCTTCCCGGACCGGGGCACGAACCCTCGTTCCCTGCATTGGCCGGCAGACTCCCAACCACTGCGCCACCAGGGAAGCCCTGTTTCTGTCTTTTTGATGAAGTAAATGTACAGTCATCCCTTAGTACCATGAGGATTTGGTTCCAGGCCCTCCCCCATACCTAAATCTGAAGATGTACAATCCCTTATACAAAATGACATAGTATGTACAAATAACTTACAAACATTTTCTAGTATCCTTTAAATCATCTCTAGACTACTTCTAACACCTATTATAATGTAAATTAAATGCTATGTAAATAGTTGTCTGGTGTGCGGCATTTTCAAGTTTTACTTTTTGAAATTTCCTGATTTTTTTTCTGAATATTTTCCATTCAGATTTCACAGTTTCAAATCATGATTGAATCCACAGGTGTGGAATCCTAACAAATGGCAGATGGACTGTACATTTTTTGAGCTATTAACATTGTTTTTGTGACTATTTTCTATTTTATTTCAAAAGAGTTCTGAAGGCCTTCTACTCCTTGGTCTCAGAAGTTTCCTGCTCATTTGGTTGATTTCAAATATACCTAAAAGGCTTCTGACATTCTGGACTTTGTTCCACCTCTCTAGCCTTACCACAGTAAAACGTACTGAATGAAATTTTCTAAGTTGCAATACAGCAAGAACCTACCTGAGTGAGTTGGAAGGTGAATAATACTGGAAAGAGGTAGATTCCCTAAGAGTGGGAAGAGGGGCTGTGATTTTGTTCCTAGAAGTAGCAGTGACACAACCTGTTCCATCACTGAAAGCCCCCTTTGTAGGCTGGGCGTCAGAGAATGACTTCCTGGTGCACACTGGGAAGTTGGACTTTCAGGACAAGGGTAGTCAGGCTGGAATTGGATTCCCTCGCTGGGCTGACAAGAGCAAAGCTGTCTGGCTCAGTGTACTCTTCCTTTTGGTGACTACTTGCTGACTGAAGTACAAAAGTTTTGCCTGAATTTGTGCTCTCTGTAAAATGCCCAGGATCTTTGCATCACCTGAGATTGAATAGAGCAAGTAAACAAACCTCAAAATTTCTAGAAATGGAATAATGACTAAAATGAATGGGGAATTTGAAATTTGATATAATTTATATTTTGAAAAAAAGTAAGGTAACATATTTTTTTTTATCCCCAAGAGTGTAGAATATAATGAATGCCCAATTAACCAAAAATGGGAGAATTCTGATGAAATATCTTGGATTAAAAACAGCTTCTTTCGAAGATTAGGATTGACATGTATATGCTACTCTGTATAAAATAGATAGCTAATGAGAACCGACTGTATAGCACAGGGACCTCTACTCAGTGCTGTGTGGTGACCTAAATGGGAAGGAAATCCAAAAAAGAGGGGATATATATATACATATAGCTGATTCACTTTGCTGTACAGCAGAAACTAACACAACATTGTAAAGCAACTATACTCCAATAAAAAAAATATAATGAACGACTTCTTTTGTAATGGTTGTGTGATTATCCTTTGGCCATGAAGTGTAACTGATATCATTTTTTTACAGGACTGATTTGGTACAGACGCAAAAGCCTCAGCCAGTGAACCCAGAGCTCACTTCCTGGCCTGTCACTGGAATCCTAGACATGCTGAACAACTTCAGAGGTAAGAGTCAGTGCTTTGGTGATCAGGCCTCCATTTCTTTGGTGGTTCTTGGGAAGGAGCCTTCTATGATTTTTTTTTTTTCTGACATGAAGTTAGTACATGACTTTTCAAAGTTGTTATATCTTTTTTGCCAATACAGTCATGCTACAAAGAACAAGGCTGAACTTTGCAACCTGTATTTTACTGCAAATGCAAAGCAAGATACATATTTTTAGTTACATCTGAAATAGGCAGAGCAAGAAGAGAGCAACTGGATTGATCAGCTAGTTAGAAAGAAATAGAATATTTAGTTCTCAGAGTAGCAGTTAATGTTGTATGTTTATTCAGTTTATTTCACTCTTGAAAGGTTATATATGGCATTGCTGGTTTCAATTTGTTCTATATTACAATTGTGTTTATCATGCATTATACAAAGATTATTTCTATAATTACTAACTTTTGACAAAATAGACTACAATTGGCTTAAGCAGAATCATTGTAATGCTGTTAGATCAATCTCAAAATAATTGAAAGGTGAGGGATATGTGAACATGGTTAGTCATAACATGCTTTTAGAAGCTTCCAAACTATTAATTGATGGATTTCTATCAACATTTTTGCTTGGAAAACTTGCTAGGTAGAGACTCTAGCCCAACAAATACCCACATAATATCAAAGTGCTCTCTATATATTAAACAGTGTTAAAGACAAAAGACACAAGAAAAGTTTTCTAAAGTAAAGAAAAAAATAAAATTTTATGTGTCCTGAAATAAACTATCAAGAATTTGACATTAAATCAGACTTCACAGAGTTCATGATATGTCTGTATGTTTTTTTCTTTTTCTATGTGATTTGAGGTGTTTCTATGTGCTGTAGAGATAGTTATAGCTCTTGTTCTTCACAGAAGAGCCAGTCTGAACTCCCTTTTGTCTTCGTTTTGTATTTCCTTGGAGGAGGGAAGATGAAAAGACTCATTGGGTAGAGAGCCTCTGCCTCTCAGGCCATGGAAATCCCGCTTGTTGACCACATTTTTGCTCTTTCTGCAGTGGATAACGTTCTAAGTCAGAAAACGACCATTCACAATGTGAGCCTTTCTGAGGATGATACAACTATGATATATGGAGATGACCATCATGGTGTGTCCAGAGAGCTCCAGGGTGCAGAGAGTTTTGTGGCCTGGGGAGCTGTGGCCTTCACCTCCGGAAGGCATTACTGGGAGGTGGATGTGACACACTCCTCGAAATGGATTCTGGGAGTCTGTAAAGATATCTTGACAAGCAATACTGTTATCAGTATTGATTCTGAAGAAGCATTTTTGCTATTTTCTATGAAAGTGAACAATCATTATATTCTGTCCACGAACTCCCCACCCTTAATTCAGTATGTGCAAAGGCCTCTGGGTGGGATTGGAGTGTTTCTGGATTATGACAATGGAACTGTGAGCTTCTATGATGTTTGCAGAGGTTCCCTCATATATAGTTTCTTTCCTTCCTTCTTTTCCTCCCCTCTGAAGCCTTTCCTTTGCCTTAAGGTCTCCATGAATAGTCAAGTTCCATGACCATTTATTAGATGAACTTCTCGTAGGAGGAAGTTACTGTCCTGAAACCTCATGTGAGGTTACAGGATGATACTTGACTCTCTGAGACTATTGTAATTTAATGGAACATAATGCTGGTATGTTTATAAAATGGCATAACCATGTTGAATGTATAAATTTGTTAATTAAATGATCTATTAATAAAAACTATTTATTCTGAGGCATTTCTAGAATATAATCAATAGATATTCTTTTTTTAAAATAATATTTGTATTAAAATATAAATTACATATCATAAGGTTCATTTACATTTTAAGCAATGTGTTTTTCCTCCATAGTTGAATCATATTGGGGTAGAAGAATGAAGTGGTATATATCTCAGCCTAGTAAACAAAAGGAATAGCTCAGTTTTTTCTTCAAGTGTGACCTAGTTGGTTGGATAAATGTATTTGACAGATTTGGTCAAACCCTTTCTCTTTGTCAAACATTTAGACTTTCTCTAAACCCTAGTCATTCAACACATCACAGCTCATCAACAGCTTTTCCAGAAAGTTTTTCCTGACTTCACAGACCAGTATAGTTCCTCTTATAACACACTCTCTGAGCATATGTCATCTCATCATATTATTCAACAAACTTTCCCCAAATTACTAGATACTTTTTACTACAGACTGAAAATTCTGAGAGAGTAAGGATGCCCTTTGACTTATTTACTACTATATTCCCACTATCCAATGAAGCACTTAGAACATAACAAAAATAAATATAAGGCAAATGAATGAACAAATATATGAGTGAAATAGCTAATTCACAGAAAAAATATTCTATCATCATTAAAATTTTCTAAAATGTAGCTAACATAATACACATAAAATACTAATGAATAATGTCAACCAAAGACAGGAAATTGATTTGCGGATTCACAGCCTGTGAAAATTACATCCTAAAGTTTGAGATATCAAGAGCTATAGAATAATATTGTTTTATACAATCAATTTGACATTTCCCTACAATGACCAATATAATCTAAATTATTACTTGCTGAGGGGACCTTCAAGATTGCAGAGGAGTAAGACGTGGAGATCACCTTCCTCCTCACAAATACATAAAAAATACAACTACATGTGGAACAACTCCTACAGAACACCTACTGAATGCTGGCAAAAGACCTCAGACTTCCCAAAAGGCAAGAAACTCCCCATGTATCTGGGTAGGGCAAAAGAAAACAGAATAAACAGAGACAAAAGAATAGGGACAGGACCTGCACCTCTCGGGGGGAGCTGTGAAGGAGGAAAAGTTTCCACACACTAGGAAGCCCCTTCACTGGCGGAGACGGGGGATGACAGGGGGGAAGCTTCAGAGTCACAGAGGAGAACGCAGCAACAGGTATGCAGAGAGCAAAGCAGAGAGATTCCGCACAGAGGATCAGTGCCGACCAGCACTCACCAGCCTGAGAGGCTTGTCTGCTTACCCGCTGGGGCGGGTGTGGGCTGGGAGCTGAGGCTCGGGTTTCGGAGGTCAGATCCCAGGGAGAGGACTGGGGTTGGCTGTGTGAACTAGTGGGGGGCTACTGCACCACAGCTAAACGGGAGGGAGTCCGGGAAAAATTCTGGACCTGCCTAAGAGGGAAGAGACCATTGTTTCAGCGTGCGTGAGGAGAGGGGATTCAGAGCACCACCAAAATGAGCTCCAGAGATGGGCACAAGCCGTGCCTATCAGAGCAGACACCAGAGATGGGCATGAAACACTAAGGCTACTTCTGCAGCCACCAAGAATCCTGTGTGCAAGCACAGGTCACTATCGATCCCCCACCCGCCCTGGGAGACTGTGCAGCCCACCACTGCCAGGGTCCCATGATCCAGGGATAAATTCCCCGGGAGAGCGCATAGTGCCCCTCAGGCTCTTGCAACGTCATGCTGGCCTCTGCCACCGCTTGCCGTGCATTACATACCCCTCCCTCCTCCGGGCTTGAGTGAGCCAGAGCACCCTAATCAGCTGCTACTTTAACCCCATCCTGTCTGGGCGGGAACAGATGCCCTCAGGCAACCTAAACACTGAGGCCAAAATTTAAATTTAGGGTCAAAGGCAAAGCTGAACCCCAGGAGCTGTGTGAACAAAGAAGAGAAAGGGAAATTTCTCCTAACAGCCTCAGGAGCAGTAGATTAAATCTCCACAGTCAATCTCATGTACCCTGTATCTCTGGAATACCTGAATAGATAATGAATCAGCCCAAAATTGGGGTGATGGACTTTGGGAGCAACTGTAGACCTGGGGTATGCATTCTACATCTAATTTGTTTCTGGTTTTATGTTTATCTTAGTTTAGTATTTAGAGCTTATTAACATCGGTAAATTTGTTTATTGATTTGGTTGCTCTCTTCTTTTATTTTTTATATAAATACATTTTTTCCTCTTTTTCTCTTTTTGTTAGTGTGTGTGTGTATGCTTCTTTGTGTGATATTGTCAGTATAGATTTGCTTTTACCATTTGTCCTGGTTTCTGTCTGCCTATTTTTTTTTTTTTTTTGTATAGTATTTAGTGCTTGTTATCACTGGTGGATTGGTTTTTCGGTTTGGTTGCTCTTTCTTTCTCTCTTTTTTGTTTTTTCTTGTTTTATCACTTTTTTTTATTATTAATAATAATTTATTTTATTTTTTTATTGTAATAACTTTATTTTTTCCTTCTTTCTTTTTCATCTCTTTCTCCCTTTTCTTCAGAGCCATGTGGCTGACAGGGTCTTGGTGCTCCAGCTGGGTGTCAGGTCTGAGACACTGAGGTGGCAGAGCTGAGCTCAGGACATGGGTCCACCAGAGACTTCTCAGCCCCACATAATATCAAAGAGTGAAAGCTCTCCTAGAGATCTCCATCTCAATGCTAAGACCCAGCTCCACTCAACGATCAGCAAGCTACAGTGCTGGACACCCTATGCCAAACAAATAGCATGACAGGAACATAAACCCAGCCATTAGCAGAAAGCCTGCCTAAAATCATAATAAGTTCACAGACACCCCAAAACACACCAATGGAATTGGGCCTGCCCACCAAAAGACAAGATCCAGCCATATCCACCAGAACACAGGCACCAGTCCCCTTCACCAGAAAGCATACACAACCCACTGAACAAACCTTACCCACTGGGGACAGACACCAAAAACAAGGGAACTATGGACCTGCAGCCTGCAAAAAGGAGACCCCAAACATAGGAAGTTAAGCAGAATGAGAAGACAGAGAAATACACAGCAGATGAAGGAGCAAGGTAAAAACTCACCAGACCAAACAAATGAAGAGGAAATAGGCAGTCTACCTGAAAAAGAATTCAGAATAATGATAGTAAAGATGATCCAAAATCATGGAAATAGAATGGAGAAAATACAAGAAATGTTTAACAAGGACCTAGAGGAACTAAAGAGCAATCAAACAATGATGAACAACAAAACAAATGAAATTAAAAATTCTCTAGAAGGGGCTTCCCTGGTGGCACAGTGGTTGAGAGTCTGCCTGCCGATACAGGGGACACAGGTTTGTGCCCCGCTCCGGGAAGATCCCACATGCTGCAGAGCGGCTGGGCCCGTGAGCCATGGCTGCTGAGCCTGTGCATCCGGAGCCTGTGCTCCGCAATGGGAGAGGCCACAGCAGTGAGAGGCCCACGTACCGCAAAAAAAAAAAAAAAAATTCTCTAGAAGGAATCAATAGCAGAATAACTGAGGCAGAAAAATAGATAAGTGACCTGGAAGATAAAATAGTAGAAATAACTACCGCAGAGCAGAAAAAAGAAAAAAGAATGAAAAGAATTGAAGACAGTCTCAGAGAACTCTGGGACAATATTAAACACACCAACATTTGAATTATAGGGGCCCCAGAAGAAGAAGGGGAAAATAAAGGGACGGAGAAAATATTTGAAGAGATTAGAGTAGAACAATTCCCTAATTTGGGAAAGGAAAGAGTCAATAAAGTCCAGGAAGCTCAGAGAGTCTCATACAAGATAAATCCAAGGAAAAACATTCCAAGACACATATTAATCAAACTATCAAAAATTAAATACAAAGAAAAAATATTAAAAGCAGGAAGGGAAAAGCAGCAAATAAGATAAAGGGAATCCCCATAAGTTCAACAGCTGATCTTTCAGCAGAAGCTCTACAAGCCAGAAGGGAGTGGCAGGAAATATTTAAAGTTATGAAAGGGAAAAACCTACAACCAAGATTACTTGACCCATCAAGGATCTCATTATTCAGGTTCGACGGAAAAATTAAAACCTTTACAGAATAGCAAAAGTTAAGAGAATTCAGCAGCACCAAACCAGCTTTACAACAAATGCTAAAGGAACTTCTCCAGGCAGCAAACCCAAGAGAAGGAAAAGACCTACAATAGCAAACCCAAAACAATTATGAAAATGGTAATTAAACATATGTATCGATAATTACCTTAAATGTAAATGGATAAAATGTTCCAACCAAAAGACATAGAGTGGGTGGATAGATAGAAAAACAACACCCGTATATATGCTGTCTACAAGAGACACACTTCAGACCTAGGGACACATACAGACTGAAAGTGAGGGGATGGAGAAAGGTATTCCATGCAAATGGAAATCAAAAGAAAGCTGGGGTAACAATTCTCATGTAACACAAAATAGACTTTAAAATAAAGACTATTACAGGACACAAAGAAGGACACTACATAATGATCAAGGGATCAATCCAAGAAGAAGATATAACAACTGTATAAAAGAGGAAATAGACAGTAACACAGTCATAGTAGGGAATTTTAACACCCCACTTTCACCAATGGAGCAATCAACCAAAATGAAAATAAATAAGGAAACACAAGCTTTAAATGATACATTAAACATGACGGACTTAATTGATATTTATAGTACTTTCTATCCAAAAACAACAGAATACACTTTTTTCTCAGGTGCTCATGGAACATTTTCCATGACTGATCATATCTTGGGTCACAAATGAAGCCTTGGTGAATTTAAGAAAATTGAAATTTTATCAAGTATCTTTTCCAACCATAACACTATGAGAGAAGATATCAATTACAGGAAAAAAAATCTGTAAAAAGTACGAACTCATGGAGGCTAAACAATAAACTACTAAATAACCAAGAGATCACTGAAGAAATCAAAGAGGAAATAAAAAAATACCTAGAAACAATGACCATGAAAACACAACAACCCAAAACCTATGGGATGCAGCAAAAGCAGTTCTAAGAAGGAAGTTTATAGTAACACAATCCTACATCGAGAAGCAAGAAACACCTCAAATAAACAACCTAACCTTAAACCAAAAGCAATTAGAGAAAGAAAAACAAAAAAACCCCAAAGTTAGCAGAAGGAAAGAAATCATAAAGATCAGGTCAGTTATAAATGGAAAAGAAATGAAGGAAACGATAGCAAAGATCAATAAAACTAAAAGCTGGTTCCTTGAGAAGATAAACAGAATTGATAAACCATTAGCCAGACTCATCAAGAAAAAAAGGGAGAAGACTCAAATCAATAGAATTGGAAATGAAAAAGGAGAAGTAAGAACTGACACTGCAGAAATACAAAGGATCATGAGAGGTTACTACAAGCAAATCTATGCCAATAAAATGGACAACCTGGAAGAAATGGACAAATTCTTAGAAAAGCACAACCTTCCGAGACTGAATCAGAAAGAAATAGAAAATATAAACAGGCCAATCACAAGCATTAGAATTGAAACTGTGATTAAAAATCTTCCAACAAACAAAACCCCAGGACCAGATGTCTTCATAGGTGAATTCTATCAAACATTTAGAGAACAGCTAACACCTATCCTTCTCAAACTCTTCCAAAATATAACAGAGGGAGGAACACTCCCAAACTCATTCTACGAGGCCACCATCACCCTGATACCAAAACCAGACAAAGATGTCACAAGAAAAGAAAACTACAGGTCAATATCATTGATGTACATAGATGCAAAAATCCTCAACAAAATACTAGCAAACAGAATCCAACAGCACATTAAAGGGAACATACACCATCATCAAGTGCGGTTTATCCCAGGAATGCAAGGATTCTTCTATATACGCAAATCAATCAATGTTATACACCATATTGACAAACTGAAGGATAAAAACAATATGATCATCTCAGTAGATGCAGAAAAATCTTTCAACAAAATTCAGCACCCATTTATGATAAAAACACTCCAGAAAGTACGCATAGAGGGAACTTACCTCAACATAATAAAGGCCGTATATGACAAACTCACATTCAGCATCATTCTCAAAGGTGAAAAACTGAAACCATTTCCACTAAGATCAGGAACAAGACTAGGTTGCCCACTCTCACCATTATTATTCAACATAGTTTTGGAAGTCTTAGCCACAGCAATCAGAGAAGAAAAAGAAATAAAAGGAACCCAAATTGGAAAAGAAGAAGTAAAACTGTCACTGTTTACAGATGACATGATACTATACTTAAAGAATACTAACTATGCTACCAGAAAACTACTAGAGCTAATCAATGAATTTGGTAAAGTAGCAGGATACAAAATTAATGCATAGAACTCTCTTGCATTCCTATACACTAATGATGTAATATCTGAAAGAGAAATCAAGGAAACACTCCCATTTACCATTGCAACAAAAAGAATAAAATACCTAGGAATAAACCTACCTCAGAAGACAAAAGACCTGTATGCAGAAAACTATAAGGCACTGATGAAAGAAATTAAAGATGACACAAACAGATGGAGAGATATACCATGTTCTTGGATTGGAAGAATCAACATTGCGAAAATGACTATAGTACCCAAAGCAATCTACAGATTCAGTGCAATGCCTATCAAACTACCAACGGCATTTTTCACAGAACTAGAATAAAAAACTTCACAATTTTTATGGAAACAAAAAGCCCCCAAGTAGCCAAAGCAATCTTGAGAAAGAAAAATGGAGACGGAGGAATCATGCTCCCTGACTTCAGACCATACTACAAAGCTACAGGAATCAAGGCAGTATGGTGCTGGCACAGAAACAGAAGTATAGATCCGTGGAACAAGATAGAAAGCCCAGAGATAAACCCATGCACATATGGTCACCTTATCTTTGAAAAAGGAGGCAAGAATATACAATGGAGAAAAGACAGCCTCTTCAATAAGTGGTGCTGAGAAAACTGGACAGCTACACGTAAAAGAATGAAATTCGAACACTCCCTAATACAATACACAAAAATAAAATTAAAATAGATTAAAGACCTAAATATATGGCCAGACACTATAAACTCTTAGAGGAAAACATAGGCAGAACATTCTCTGACATAAATCACAGCAAGATCCTTTTTGACCCACCTCCTAGAGAAAGAGACATTAAAACAAAAATAAACAAAGAGGACCTAATGAAACTTAAACGCCTTTGCACAGCAAAGGAAACGATAAACAAGAGGAAAAAAAGAGAGCCCTCAGAATGGGAGAAAATATTTGCAAATGAAGCAACTGACAAAGGATTAATCTCCAAAATATACAAGCAGCTCATGCAGGTCAATATCAAAAAACAAAAACCCAATCCAAAAATGGGCAGAAGAACTAAATAGACATTTCTCCAAAGAAGATATACAGATTGCCTACAAACACATGCTCAGCATTGTTAATTATTAGAGAAATGTAAATCAAAACTACAATGAGGTATCACCTCACACCAGTCAGAGTGGCCATCATCAAAAAATCTCCAAACAATAAATGCTGGAGAGGCTGTGGAGAAAAGGGAACACTCTTGCACTGCTGCTGGGAATGTAAATTGATACAGCCACTATGGAGAACAGTATGGAGGTTCCTCAAAAAGCTAAAAATAGAACTACCATACGACCCAGCAATTCCACTACTGGGCATGTACCCTGCGAAAACCATAGTGCACAAAGAGACATGTACCACAATGTTCATTGCAGCTCTATTTACAATAGCCAGGACATGGAAGCAACCTAAATGTCCATCAACAGAGGAATAGCACATATATACAATGGAATATTACTCAGCCATAAAAAGAAATGGAATTGAGTTATTTGTAATGAGGTGGATGGACCTAGAGTCTGTCATACAGAGTGAAGTAAGTCAGAAAGAGAAAGACAAATACCGTATGCTAACACATATATATGGAATCTAAGAAAAAAAGAAGTGTCGTGAAGGGCCTGGGGGCAGGACAGGAATAAAGACACAGACCTACTAGAGAATGGACTTGAGGATTATGGGGAGGGGGAAGGGTAAGCTGTGATAAAGTGAGAGAGTGGCATGGACATATGCACACTACCAAACGTAAAATAGATAGCTAGTGGGAAACAGCCGCATAGCACAGGGAGATCAGCTCAGTGCTTTGTGATCACCTGGATGGGTGGGATGGGAGGGTGGGAAGGAGGTAGATGCAAGAGGGAGGAGATATGGAAACATATGTATATGTATAATTGATTCACTTTGTTATAAAGCAGAAACTAATACCATTGTAAGGCAATTATACTCCAATAAAGATGTTAAAAAAAAAAAAAAGCTAAAAATAGAACTACCATACGACCCAGCAATTCCACTACTGGGCATGTACCCTGCGAAAACCATAGTGCACAAAGAGACATGTACCACAATGTTCATTGCAGCTCTATTTACAATAGCCAGGACATGGAAGCAACCTAAATGTCCATCAACAGAGGAATAGCGCATATATACAATGGAATATTACTCAGCCATAAAAAGAAATGGAATTGAGTTATTTGTAG
>RJWK010045714.1:0-17912 GCA_004363435.1 Platanista minor
GGAAGATCCCACATGCCGCGGAGCGGATAGGCCCGTGAGCCATGGCCGCTGAGCCTGCGTGCCTGGAGCCTGTGCTCCGCAACGGGAGAGGCCACAACAGTGAGAGGCCCACGTACCGCAAAAAAAAAAAAAAAATACTGGAAGCAGAATATCTAGGTAGGTAAATTATTATTTGGGTTTATTTCAGCACTGTAAACCACCATCCATCATTCATGTGCAAGTAGTAAGCTGGTAGTGTTTTGGGTCCATTCACCATAATAGGATGGAGATTACTAATTGCTCCACTTTCTCTTCACTTCTACTCTGCATCCTATTTCCCAAGTCTTATCTATCATGACAACATTTTTAATCCACAGGAGAGGAAATTTGATTCTAAAGGCTATGTAATAGTTTGTACATATTTTAGCATTATATAACAACATTCTGTGGAACTCTTTTTAACAAAGATTTAAATTTTTAAAATATTTTATATGCAAATACTGTTTGAAATCAATGTCCTTTAACATTAGCAAATAAACAATGAGACATTCTGCTGTTCTTCATGATTTTAACTTTACTTCTAAATTTTTTTTATAGAATGAGGCATTGCTGATGAGTGTGTGTGTGTGTGTGTGTGTGTCTAACAAGGTTCATAAAGCATTAAATCCCCCAGTGTTTCTAGGAAAGAAGATTGTGTCTTTAATATATGACCTTTGTTATTCCCAATTCATAGTTTCTGAAATGCTGTTCTCCAAACCAACTAGTCTTTTTTTTTTTTTTTTTGGCTGCATTGGGTCTTCATTGCTGCACGTGGGCTTTCTTTAGTTACAGCAAGTGGAGGCTACTGTTCATTGAGGTATGCGGGCTTCTCATTGCGGTGGCTTCTCTTGTGGAGCACGGGCTCTAGGCACACGGGCTCAGTAGTTGTGGTGCACGGGCTTAGTTGCTCTGATGCGTGTGGGTCTTCCCGGACCAAGAATTAAACCCGGGTCCCCTGCAATGGCAGGCATATACTTAACCACTGCGCCATCAGGGAAGTCCCGAAACCAACTAGTCTTAATCCAGACTTTTAAGCTCAGTTGCATTCCCTGAACACTCATCCAAGACGGTCCACACACATTTTACTTTAATTCTGCTTCTTTAGTCCTGAACTGACGTAATTTTTCATTCCCGGTGCCATTTAAGAATCATAAAAGAACACCTTCTCTGGGCTTACCATTCTTGAAAGCCTTAATGCCTTCCAAAAGTGCTGCTTTTTTCTATCACCTTCATAAACATCCATCAATTACCTTAATATTGACAATGCTGCTTTCATATATGACTTTCATGAACTTCTCCCACCTTTCTGGATAGCAGGGCGCTTGGCTCACATTTTTCTTCCCAATCCATATCCTCTGCCATCATCCCAAGTAACATACGATGTATGCATGAACTGAGCCACCTGAACGTCACAGTTTTCTTGCTCTTCCTCACATCAGTGGTATACATTTACCTCTACCTCAGGACATTTGCACTTTAAGGGGAATCACATTGTCAAAAAGCACTACTCTATGATCAAGGTGTCTAGTTCACTGCCTTTTTTCAAACAACAGCCTCTTTTCCAAACATCTCTTATTCCATCACCACCCATAGTACCTGATCTCCTCCCTCACTAGCCCAACAATCACTCAAATTCCTACACTTCACTCTGCCCTTGATGGCCTTTTGGCTTTACTCAATCTATTTTGGCTTTACTGAATCTATGGGTTAACTTTTTCAGAGATTAACTTTTCCACTTAAACTGTCCAACCATATGCTGGGATCTATGAGCTGCAGAGAAAAAGTGATATGTAATCCCTGTCCATAAGCCATTTACAACTTAATATGGAAGGCAAGAAATTCATAGGTGGATGCTTATTCCTTCTTTGGGGAAATGACAAAAACCTTTGTTATTTAGCTCATGTTGATGTTTAGCTCAGAGATGACACAGTCGTCATTACAGTCACCTAAGTTCTTAATTTCAAACTGCATCTCCACATTCATAAACACTTGTGCCTGAAGTAGGAGGACTAGAGAAAAATGGCCTCAGTTTGGTCTCTTTTCTTATATGGAATCTTATAAAATTTTCTGGCATCCATTCTAGAAAGTTATTCTTACTTTAATTATTTTGAGTCTTTAACTTTTGGGGTGAATTCTGAAATAATTAAGAACAGGTTAAAACTATGACGACTTGTGATGGTTAATTTTATGTGTCAACTTGGCTAAGCTATGGTGGTCAGATGTTTGGTCATTGCTGTTTAAGTAGTTTTTAGATGTGATTAACATTTAAATCAGTAGACTATGAGTAAAGCAGATTATTTTCCATAATGTGGGTGAGCCTCATCTAATCAACAGAAGGCCTTAGAGAAAAAACTGAGGTCTCCAAAGGAAGAAGGAATTCTGTCTGTAGACTGCATTCAGACTGGAGCTACAACATTCTTCCCTGAGTCTCCAGCCTTCTGGCCTGTCCTGCAGAACTGAAACTTGCCAGCCTCCACAATCATGTAAGCCAATTCTTTAAAATAAATATCATATATATACACATATATATATACACACACACACATATATATATATATATATACATATATATATATATATACACACACACACACACACACACACACACACATCCTACTGGTTCTGTTTCTCAAGAGAACCCTGGCTAATGCATCACACTGTATTGTATGAGTAAACCTACATGATAAAATAAACATCTTTGATGCCGAAATCTCTCTTGTTATGAAATGCTCAAGAAATATTCTGCTTCTTGATTTGATAACATATCAACAACATAATTCTCATTATTTATATTCCACTAGGAATAAAAAGGCTAATTGCAGCATTAATAATCAAATATTTGGCAAAATTCAATCTGTTGCTTCCACTTAAAAACACTGAATTTACTGTTGCTTCTTCTTGGGTAGTGGGATTATCAAGGTAAGTAGATAGCTTCAAATATTGCAGAAAGTAATTTAAATAAAAATACAACTCAAAACTTCACATCAAGCACTCACTTATACATTCATTCGCCATTGAGTTACCAATACCTAGTTTTTTCAACACATTATGGGGTTTCTGTTTTGTCTTCATGGGGAAAAATGTACAAGAGAAGCATTAACATATAAAATAGAGAAGACATTTTCCACTCTGTAGTCAGTTCCAGTCACCTGAAGAATAAGAAAGACAAGGATTTGCTATCTTATAGGAAAACATGACTCTGGCTCAATATGTCATATCTTACCATAGGGATGACAAAGTGGTACATTGTTTTTTCTCTGCTATAGTGCAATGGAGATTTGATCATAGAAATCACTAAAAAATCATGTTAATAAAATAAACTGTAATTGGAAGCAGAACAGATTTTACCAAAGATAGAAGGGCAAGAAATTAAGCCACAGTAGGAGGATTCCTGGGAGTAAATTAAACGGGTTCAAGTCTGAAGTGCCTGATTACTTTCATAATGAGTTTTTTATAAAATTATCAGGATCCTTATGGGTCAACTAGCTGTTGTTTTTGAGCATCTGAACAAGATGGAACAGATTTCAGAAGACAGAACAGGTGATTCTATTTTAAAAAGGAAAAATTGCATAATTAGAGCAAAAAACATATTAGCTTATCTGAAAAGACTACTGAGAAGAAATCAAAGCCAAAATGATTTGCAAGATCCTTATAGAGAACAGGGCAACAGGTATTCACCTGCTTTTTTTTTTAATAATAAATTTTAAAATAATAATCTAATCTATGCTAAGGTAACAGGCCTAATATGTTAGGGCAGAGCTACAGATTGTAATCTCTTACAAATTTACTTAAAAGATTCTGCATGGGGCTTCCCTGGTGGCGCAGTGGTTGAGAGTCCGCCTGCCGATGCAGGAGACACGGGTTCGGGCCCTGGTCCGGGAAGATCCCACGCGCCGCGGAGCGGCTGGGCCCGTGAGCCATGGCCGCTGAGCCTGCATGCCTGGAGCCTGTGCTCCGCAGCAGGAGAGGCCACAGCAGGGAGAGGCCACAGCAGTGAGAGGCCCGCGTACTGCAAAAAAAAAAAAAAAAAGATTCTGCATGATGTTCTCCATAAATATAGGAGAATAAATCCACACATGACAGCTATAATACCTGCTAATTTATCAAACCTAGCTGGAAAATGAGATCTACTCTTCTCCCACCAGTGAATTTCGTAGATAACATAGGGTAGGAGATTGGGAAGGGACCCAAACGTCCATAGAGAGACATTAAGGCACAGTTACATGTGCAAAGTTGGTATTCAAACATCTTAAGTTTAAATCCTCATTTTGTTTCTTACAAGTAATGGAATCTTGGGCAATTTACACAATCTCCCCAAGATTCACTTTTCTTATCTGTAAAATGGGAATGATAATGGTGTCATTTAATGAAAAGTAAATGAGATTATAAAAGTAAAAGACGTGGGACTTCCCTGGTGGCACAGTGGTTAAGAATTCACCTGCCGATGCAGGGGACACGGGTTCAATCCCTGGTCCTGGAAGATACCATATGCCTCGGAGCAACTAAGCCCGTGTGCTGCAACTACTGAAGTCTGTGCGCCTAGAGCCCATGCTCCGCAACAAGAGAAGCCACTGCAATAATAAGCCCATGCACCGCAATGAAGAGCAGCCTCTGCTCGCCGCAACTAGAGAAAGCCCCATGCACAGTAACGAAGACCCAATGCAGCCACACACACACAAAAAAGTAAAAGACTTGTCAGAGAGATTGTTTTTTACTAAGGAAAAATAGAATAGGTGGGGCTGCATGAGTGTTTTTATACCTCAGAACTGAAGGGGAAATCAGATTTCATTCCTTCAACACTGTGGAATGCTTATTATGTACAAGTGCTAAGGATACAAATATACATAAAACATAGTCTCTGCCTTCTATCTGTTCATTGGAAAGGACTGACAGGCAGATATGTAAACAAAATAGTACAACAAAGTAAGATCACAGACAGAAATACATGCAAACCTTGTTACTGCACTGAGAAAGAAGGTCTCAGAGTGGACTTGACAGAGGAAGTGGTGTTTGAGGGGTTGGTGTACAGGGTGACTAGGCTATTCAGGGCAAAAGGAATAGCATCAGTTCCCAGCCTGAGCATATACCAAGACTTTACACTCTGACCTGGTGCAGCTCCAGGCTGCAACCTGGTATTTAGAACCATGTGCAGCTTTTATGATAGCTCTCATTCACTACTCACAGATTTAAGCTGTCAGGTAATTGAGGTTGCTGGGAGCCTGCCTTTATTGCATTATATGGGTTAATAAATGGTTACAGTATCTGAGGGAGCAGTTATCAGTAGGTCATTATCAACCCTGGAGGAGCTATCCAGGAATATTTCATTGTGACTGATACTGCATTCAAGCATCCTTGCATTTTTCTTTGACCTGGATTATAGAGACAATTATGCTTACTGAATCTGGAGATGAAAGAAAGCCCAGGGCTTCCCTGGTGGCACAGTGGTTTAGAGTCCGCCTGCCGATGCAGGGGACACGGGTTCGTGCCCCAGTCCGGGAAGATCCCACACGCCGCGGAGCGGCTGGGCCTGTGAGCCATGGCCACTGAGCCTGCGTGTCCGGAGCCTGTGCTCCGCAACGGGAGAGGCCACAGCAGTGAGGGGCCTGCGTACCACAAAAAAAAAAAAAAAAAACCCAGAAGACTGAATTAGAACTTTTACAATCAGGATAAAATTTGACTAGTGATTACAATAAACTTGGTTAAGTAAATTGGGGCAGGTACTAACATATGTGGGAAGAAAATTCAGATTGAGGAAAAAGAGAGTAGACGATTCTATATTAAAAAATATAGTGGACAATCTAGATTGTCATACTGAGTGAAGTAAGTCAGACAGAGAAAGAAATATCATATGATATTGCTTATAAGTGGAATCTAAAAAGAAAGGTACAAATGAAATAGAGTCACAGATGTAGAAAACAAACAGGGTTACGAAGGGGGAAAGGGGCAGAGGTAGGGATAAATTGGGAGATTGAGATTGACATATACATACTACTATATATAAAATAGATAACTAATAAGGACCTACTGTATAGCACAGGGAGCTCTACTCAATACTCTGTAATGATCTATATGGGAAAAGATTCTAAAAAAGAGTGGATATATGTATATGTATAACTGATTAATTTTGCTGTACAGCAGAAACTAACACAACACTGTAAATTAACTATACTCCAATATATTTTAAAAAATTTAGTCAAAAATGTATTGGAGTCACAGTATGTAATAACTGTCCTATATGCTACAAAATTTTAAAAGATTTCTTGACCTTTGACCTTTGCAAAAAATCACATTTCTAAAAGAACTTTAAAAACTGAAGGGTAATTAGAACAGTGCCATGAAAATGTGTCATACATAGCTCAGTGCTCTTCAGCTTTTCCTGTCTTATTTCCCATAAACTACTCAAAGTATCCAGACCCTACCATAATAGAAATACTAAACTCACTTCTTTTGGTTACTTTTATAAGTTTATAAGCATCCTGTTCATTAATGTCCTGTTATTTGTTATGAAAACCCAGTGACCTACTTAGACCAGTGCTTCTCAATCCATCTGTGGTGAAAGACTGATTTTTATTTGTAATCCATTGAAGAACCATGCTTTTATAAGATATTCTAAAAATAAATTATAAGGTAAACAAAATTATAAAACCAGACATAAAAACAAGTCCAAGTTGTTTATTATTACATTCAACAGACATATACTATTCTTTCAAATTGCTTAAACAAGTTTCTAAATGCTTACTTTCAATTTCTTTACTTGTCTCATCATGAACCAGTTACAAACATACCTCAATCAACACAGGTCCATGAACAACATCTGGCGTATCACTGGTGTACATATATCTCTTAATGAAAACCCGTGGTAGAGCAGAAGAGGCACAGCAATATAATGATGTGGTGTTAAAAGCCCAGGACCGAAGACCAGGAACCTTGTATTCTATGCTAGCTCTTTTACTAATTGAAACTCTCTAGTCCTCCAACTTTCTCACCTGGAAAGTTATGAGATTAGTAAATGATTTTAGCATTCCTGTCCAACTCTAAAACCTCATGTTTTTATGACTAAAGATTTTGAAGTGAAGACTTCTGTGAGAGAGTGGCATGGACATATATACACTACCAAATGTAAAATAGATAGCTAGTGGGAAGCAGCCACATAGCACAGGGAGATCAGCTCGGTGCTTTGTGACCACCTAGAGGGGTTGGATAGGGAGGGTGGGAGGGAGACACAAGAGGGAGGGGATATGGGGATATATGTATACATATAGCTGATTCACTTTGTTATAAAGCAGAAACTAACACAACATTGTAAAGCAATTATACTCCAATAAATATGTTAAAAAAAAAAAAGCTGGGGAAAAAGAGTAAATTAAACACAAGGTAAATACAAGGAAGTAGAAATAAAAATGAGTGGAAACCAAGGAGGTAAAAAACAGAGAAAAAATACAGTATATCAACTAAACTAAATCTGGGTTTTTAAAACAGTCCATAATATTTATACACATATTGTTAGACACATTAAGAACAAAAGCTAGAAAATACAATGATTTATATTAGAAATATAATAGAAGATATAATTACAGATACTACACAATTTATAAGGATAACAAGTAATATCATGAACAACTTTACACTAAGAAATTTTGCAAATTATAACCAAAAGGGCAAATTCTTCCTAAGACACAAATGGAAATAAGAAGCATTAAAAAACCAGAATAGTTTTATATTTACTAGATTGCACAGAAGGGTTTACTGGTACATTGTATTAGACATTTTACCCTATCACCCTGATAGAAAAATCAGACCAAAAATAAAAAACAAAGCAAAAAAGGAAAAATTAAAGACCTATAGTTCCTACAAACACAGATGCCAAAATTCTTAACAAAATATTAGCCAACTGAATCCAGCATTATGGTGAAAGAAATATGCATCATGACCAAATGGGGTTATTCCAGGTATGCAAATGAAATCCACATATTAACAATGAAATTCACCATACTAACAGAATGAAGGAGAAATGCCACACAGTTGTTGCAGAAAACACATTTGATAATATTTAATATCCATTGATTAAAAAATTACTAGCAATAGAAAGTAACTCGTTGATAGAGTGTCTACTGAAAACCTACAGCTACTGTCACAATTAATTGTAAAACACATAATATGTTCTCCTTAAGATAAGGAACAAAGTAAAGATGCCTGCTCTTACCTCAGCTTGGTACAAGGGATGCTTGCCAGTGAATTAAGGTACGAAAAAGACACAAGGCATAAATACCTGAAAGAAGATGCAAAACTGTCTTTGTTCATTGATTATATTGTAATTTACTTTCTACAATCAAATAATCTAGGGACAAAAAAACAACAATAACTAAAAAGCAAATTTATCGAGGCTTTTGAGTTATTTGGTGGGATGAAAAAGCCATATGTAAAAGTCAATTGTATTCTATATAAATAAATAAATAAAAATAAAGTGAAGACTTCTGAAGAAAAATGGGCCATGTTATTTAACGTGGAGAAAAGTGGGAAAATTCATTACTGTATTTGCTTGGACGCAGCTCCATGACCTACACAGAATCACTTATGGACTTAGGCATAATGATTCATGCCTGTCAAATAACTGCTTTAACCACCCACAAGTAATTGGAAAGACTGCAGTAAACTTTAGGTACATCTAAGTCTCCTACTGATATCTCCCTAATAATTATAACTCTGGTGCTGGTATCAGTTGTCATGTACAGCACAGGGAACTCTGCTCAATGTTATGTGGCAGCCTGGATGGGAAGGAAGTTTAGGAGAGAATGGATACATGTGTATGTATGGCTGAGTTGCTTCGCTGTGTACCTGAAACTATCACAACATGGTTAATCAACTATACTCCAATATAAAATAAAAAGTTAAAAAAAAGAAGTTTGATAATAATTAGGATCACTAATCCCATATCTATCAAGCATAGAACAAAAGGGCCTAGTCTTTCATTTTACTGTCAGTTATTTATATATGTAATGCCCTTCCCTGTTTAGAGTATGTGTTGCTCAACTCTGGAATAGTTTACCAAGAAAGGTTACACACGTTTCTTCTTTGAAGATCATTAAAAAAGAAGGCACCTTTTCTTTCTTGAAAAGGTTTGGCAATGACCAATATAAAAGCAAAACAGTGAACAAGATGGACTCCAGCATTATGATTTGTTGTCATTGTTTAAGCCTTAACTTATGAAAAAATTAGCTGCTAATAATAGTTTACTTCTCCTGAACTTCTATTTTTCAGCTCCAGTACCTTTTTTTCACACCCAGGTTAGCTTCTCAAGTTCTCTGTTCCATTAAGTAGGCACCAGAAATTTCTCTCCCCCACTCTACTTGGTCCTGAGTTTAGATTACTTCCTCTTTCATGTGCCTTCTACCAAAAATTAGTTCTGAAGATACAGAGAAGGCATCTGAGTAGGGAACTGCTTTACCACATCACTGAGTATTCTGCCCTGTAGAGAAATTATTCCAGCTCAACCTTTCTTAACAATAACACATAGCCTTTCAGAGGTGAAAACAGTCTACCTTCGCTGTCTTTAAGAACCTTTGAAAAGGTGAACTCTTCTTCAGCTACAGAAGGAAAACTGAAAAATTACTGCCTAAATAATTCATCCTGCCAAGTTCCACACAGTGAAAATAAAATAAAATATCTGCCTTTGTTTGCACAAGATGAAAATATTGAATGGGGAGAGCTCTACAAAGGGACTCAAGTTCATTAAGCCTGACAAGCCAGTTTCTTTCCTCTCTCAAGGTTCCACAGACCCTTGGAGTCAGAGTTCCCAATTATTGACTCTGTACTTGAGCATAGGGTATAAGGAATTATTGCTATCTGACTTAGATGAAAATGTGTTCCAAAGGTTCATTCATTCAATTCAACAAAACATGTCCTAGCACCTATTAAGAGCAATACACTTTCGTTGAATTAAATGAATCACTACACACGAGTGTCCAATCTAGTTGAGGAGAAAGATGCACATACAGAGATTACTCTAGCAAAGGTCAAACTGTGATAAGTGTGATGAAAGAGGCTCAGAAACCTAAGGGAGTCAAGGGAGAAACTGATTCAATATGAGGAAGGATTTTTAGAGGCTGGGGCTTAAAAAATGAGTAAAACTCTTTTACTTTTCTTACTTCACTGTGGAAAATAAAAGAAAGAAGATAAAAATCACACAGAATCCCATCACCTGAAAATAATTACTTTTAACATTCAACATTTTTATCTATACATATGTAAGCATGAATACTCCTTAAAGAAAATGTAATCATCAGTGCATACTCCTTTGTAGACTACATTTTTCCCTTAACAATACACAATGAACATTTTTCTATGTCATTAGCTATTACTGTAACATAGGTATGGCTCATATGTTTCATGTTTCCTTTTACTTCTGGTCCTGATTATGGCTGCTTAGAGTTTGATACTGAGGATTCTGAGACCATGTTCTAAGTGAGAAAGAAGGCTTTGATCCATTTAGCAATGTCCCCACAAGTCCAGGTTAGGGGATCTGTGCTACAAACACCGTATATTTGCTGGTTCATTTCTTTCTCTCTTTTAATACCACATGTTATTCTATCATATAATTGCATATATATTTGAAACAATCCCATGTATTTGGACATTTAGGTTATTTTTTATTTTTCCCTGTTACACATAACACCATGATGCACATCTTTATGCATATATAGTTGCCCACTTGTATAATTATATTCTTAACAAAACTTTCTAGAACTGTTATTGCTGAATCAAAATATATGCAAAATTCCACGGCTCCTAAAAAGCAATGCCAAATTACAGTGCAGAGAGCTTATACCAATTTAAATACCTAGAAACTGTGTATGAATGTACTAAGTTTCTGGTTCCATTCCCTATGCTAGATGTTATGTTTTCTTTTTTAATCTTTTCTCACCAGTTTGAGCTGGTACATGATCAGCTTTATAAATGATTTAAGCAGCTCATAACTCTAGGGAGTGGAGGGATGTTCCAGGTGCTCCAGGCCCACTCAACAATCACAAGGTGAGAAGGACAATACATTAGCATACTGGTAACCCATGGGGCACACAAAAGTTCTGCTATACACCATTATTAATTTTTTGTCTGTGACATCATAAGTTACCCACTTCTAACAGAATATCTTTAAAATCTCATTATGACTGAGGACCTATCCAGTTATCTTTCTAATTCTGTCAGTTTGGGTTTTATATATCTTGAGGCTGCGATGTGAATGAAAAAAGAGTTATGATTATTATGTCTTCCTGATTGACTGTTCATTGTATTATTATGTAGAGCTACTATATCTATTCACTCTTTTTGCCTTAAATTATGTTCTTTGCTACATAGCTTTTTATTTGTAAGCAGCATACAGTTAGATTTTTTAAAATCTAATCTGACCATCTTTCTTTCATAAATGAGTTTAATCCAATTTTACTATTGTGATTCCAGATATGTTTGGACTTATTTCTGACATCTTTATTTTTTCTGTTAACTTCCTGTATCTTTTCTTTTTAATTCTTTATCTTTGGTAGATTTGATAAAGTATTCTACTATATTTTCTGCACAAAACTCTGCTGGTTTTTAATCTTAGATCTTAATCTTAAATTTTAACGTACATAACTAACCATAAATTGTTCTCACAAAGCCTACAGTTATTCCACATTTTGATTCTCCCGACAATGACAAGAACCTTGGCAGTCTTTTACAATACCACCCCCATCTTATTTTGTTTAAAATTTTAATATCAACAATTTTCAAAAGAGTACAATTATTTGTTTTAACTGTATATAATTAAATTTACCAACATATATTATCAATTTCTGTGATTTCCATTATTTCTTGTATCCTTTGCTTTCAGTTCATTTTTTGTCTTGCAAAGTTAACTGGAGTCTGGATCATAAATTCTTTAAGGTTAACAATGACTGAAAATGTATTATATTTGCCAGCATTCTTGATTTATGGTTAATTAGACATAAATTCTTGATTGAAGATTATTCTCTCTCAGTACATTGAATACATTCCATTGCATTCTGGAATGTAACAGTCTAGGTTTCATTTTTCATTCCATTGTAGAGTAACTCTCCAAGGGCTTTAAATCATTTTTTTCCTCAGACATTTTGCAGTTTGATTATAGTATTTCTAGGTATAGATTTATCACCATTTATTTTGCTTGTTATCCAGTTACTTTGACCTTAGGTCTCATTGTTTCTTCAGTTTTGGAAAATTTTTAGCAAGTATCTCAACAAATATTGCTTCTTTGTCATTCATTCAACACTATTCTAACCATCAATCTATTCTCTTAACTGCCCTTTCATTTTGTTTATATCTATTTTTCATGCTGTTTTCTGGGTTAATTCTTCAATGCCATCTTCCAATTCACTAATTTTTTTCTCTATGAAGTTTATCCCATCTACTACTGTGGTTGATTGTGTTTCCAAAGATGATCACACACTACCTCCCATCCCACATGCTTTTTTTTTTTTTAAATAGATCTTTATTGGAGTATAATTGCTTCACAATACTGTGTTAGTTTCTGTTGTACAACAAAGTGAATCAGCCATATGCATGCATATATCCCCATATTCCCTCCCTCTTGCACCTCCCTCCCACCCTCCCTATCCCACTCCTCTAGGTCATCACAAAGCACCGAGCTGATCTCCCTGCGTTATGCTGCTGCTTCCCACTAGCAAACTATTTTACATTTGGTAGTATACACGTATACATGCTTTTTGCTGTGAGACTTTGCTATTCCTGTCGGAAAGAGGTTGAATCTATGTCCCTTCCACATGAACCTGCGTCAGCCCTATGACTTGTCTGAGCAGTAGACTGTAGCACAAGAGGCAGGTACCAGTTCCAGCCCTTTAAGAGGTCTGGCGCTTCTGCTTTCATACTCTCTCAAGGAAACCAGCCGCCATGCTTTAAAGAAGCATGGACTAGACTAATGAATGAAAGGACACAAGGTGGAGAGAAAAAGCCACATGGTAAAACCCTGAGGCTTGTAAATGAAGGCTCCTGGAACCATATAGCCCAGCTGACTGCAGCCAACTAAGTCACCCTTGCAAATGCTACTAATTGAGCACTGCCTAAGGTCCAGACCCAAAATGATGGGAAGACTGTTGTTTTAAGCTGCTACATTTGGGGATAGTTTTTTACACTGTAACAGATAACTGAAGTAATTACTTTTTTATTTCAATGACTGTACTTTTCATTTCTAAGATTTATAATCAATTCTATTTATTTACTTATTTTATTTCATTTTTGTCTGGTGTTGATTAATAATCTGTTGTCTTTTAAAAATGGAAACTATGCCTCATTCATCTCTTTGAACATTCTAAGCATAATTATTTAAATTTTTTTTTTTTTAATCTGGAGTAAATTTCTGCTTTGACCATTGATTTTGTCATCTGTCTGTCCTGGCATTAGATTTCTTCTAGACTGTTTGGTGGTGGGGGCAGGGAGTAGGTAGGAGTTGGAGACAAATTACAAATACATTGTGAATAGAGGCTTTTTCTCTTTTCATTTTTCACCCCGCCTGCAATATCCCTGGCAGTCTACTGATTTTGCAGTTGCCTCTTGCAGCCCTCCAGAACCCTGACCAGGACCTTATCACAGTGATTTGGGGTCCTGTTTGTGGAGATATTGTAGATTTTGCCAATTTGGTCACAGAACAAGGGATAACTTGCCTCATTTATTGGTCCCATGTCTTATGTCTGTTTCGTTCTGCCTCCCTAAGCCCACAACTTTCTCAAAGCCTAAAGCAGAGATCAGGTATACTGTGTTTTTATTTTTAAGGTTCCTTTCATAAGGGAGACAGTCTAACCCCAACATCTGACTTCTGACTTACCTTCCTCCACCCTTTACCCTACAAAATTCCACATCTCAGGCACAAATGACTCAGAGACCAATAAGCTGGAGATTTAGCCCTGTTCACTGTATTGTGCTTTATTACTTTCTCAGTTCATAGCGATGATTATCTTGTTTTTGAAACTGGATCTTTCTCTTCTTTCTTTTTATGTTCCATTGCTGCTATACATTTGGACCACAGGGAGTGAGAGAACAAATCATGCATTTACTATGCAACCTAGCCTAGAAGTCCAGTATATCATTGATTGAAATGTCTTCATCACACATCAAGATCTTTCATGTTCTTGAGTCTCTGGCAAGGCTTTCTGGTCTGTTGACCCCTGCTTTTCAGAGCTCATGTGATTAGATTGGATCCACATGGATAATCCAATATTATCTCCCTATTTTAAGGTCCATAATCTTAATTACACCTGCAAAGTTCCTTCACAGCAGTACCTATATAAGTGTTTGATTGAATAACCAGAGAATGGGAATCTTGAGGGGACATTTTAGGATTCTGCCTACCATAGTAATGGATCACTAAAGCCATGTGTTGCCAGATTAAAAAAAAAAAAAACTTTAAAACCAGAAGTGAATGTAGGAACTTCTGTCTTCTAAGGAAGGTAGGGGTAAGGAAAGAGGCATGAGGAGATGTTATTTATATCAGAGTAAAAGTTAATCTACATACTACCCCATTCCACTTTAAAACAGTAATAAGAGAAGACTCCTGCTAAAAGGTACCAAAAGGAATGGAAATCTAAATTACTAATTAAATTACTTATCCTCATATTATTATGAGGATAATTAAAGTGTGAGAAGGATTTTGAATGCAAGGGAAAACTCAGGTATATGGCTGGAGATTGGAGTCTACATAGAAATTGCCCTTGTCTATTTGCTTTAATGTAAAACCGTTACATTGACCC
The DNA here is from genome assembly GCA_004363435.1 of Platanista minor. Lineage (NCBI taxonomy): Eukaryota > Metazoa > Chordata > Mammalia > Artiodactyla > Platanistidae > Platanista > Platanista minor. Next base: position 14,790 of record RJWK010045714.1, read on the forward strand.
CAAACACTGACACTGGCAAACCTGCAGTAAAGTCTGCCACCATAAAACTGTCTTCAATGTATGGTTCATGGAGATGGCAAAGAAAGGAGGCTGAGTTCTACATCATGACTTGTGTAGAGCCAAAGGCAAGAAGGACCAGTTGATTTAGAAGGTGAGATGCAAATGATACCAAATGTTCAGGAGGTTAGGAACTTGGAACCAGAAGGCCATGAGAATGTCAGCCCTCAGGATTCACAGTTGTCTTAAAGAGGTCCTGAGCCTTCCCATGGGATGAGAGCTTGAGCCAATTTTGTTTGAGCCTCCAAGATAGTTAAGAAGCTCCCCTGAAATCTGAGTTACAGTTTAAAACAGTTCTCAATCCTGGCAGAGTGTTAGAAATGCCTGGGGAACTGTTAATAACAACCAGTACTTAAGCTATGCCCCAGAACAACTGAATCAGAAACTCTGGGAGGGCGATGCAGGCATCATTAATGTTTAAAATGTGCAGCCAAGGCTGAGAACCACTGGTTTAAGCTGTGGAAGAACGTTGAAGGATGGGCACTAGAAGAGAAATGAGTAGATCAGATGTTCTAAGAGATGGGAGAAAACCCACTAAATTCAAGCTATGAGAAGATGATTCAATTCTGCAGTAAAATTGAATGAATGAGAACAGAGAGGAGGCTTTCAATTTAACTAACAGGAGGATACTTTTTGCTCTGAGAAGTGCATTAGTAAAATGGTGGGGACAAAATTTGGATTACAAAGATTTGAAAAACAAACAAGGGAGAGGAAGTAGAAGTAAATGTAGGCTAATTTTGCAAGATATTAAAAGGGATGTTAAGGCAAAAGATGAGACCATGACAGGGAAAGAGCATGGAAATAACTTGGAAGTGCGAATGCCAGTAGGGCACTTTTATAAATGAAAACCAAATTTGAAGTGAGAACACTCTGACTATTCCTGACTCCACACATACTTCTTTATAGTCATAAGTGAAAGGACTGAGAACCATGTTTATATGAAAATGAAAAATACTCCTTCACTTTTCTCCATAGGAAAAGGAGGAATAGAGAACAAAAACTAAGTACAGCACAAAGTATATTTAGCTGTAATTTAATCAGTTTAACCATTATTTATAAATGTCAATGGTTCACTCTTCTATTCAAACTATCACACATCTGTGATAGGTTTCATAATGTAGACAACCAGACAGTAATAACTTAATTGAATTCAAGTAAGCAATTCATGTCAGTGTGTGAATGACTTGAGTTTCTAGACCCCTTTTAAATAGAAAGTTTGGGCTTCCCTGGTGGTGCGGTGGTTGAGAGTCCGCCTGCCGATGCTAGGGGACACGGGTTTGTGCCCCGGTCCGGGAAGATCCCACATGCCACGGAGCGGCTGGGCCCGTGAGCCGTGTGGCCTCTGAGCCTGCGCGTCCGGAGCCTGCGCTCCGCAACGGGAGAGGCCACAACAGCGAGAGGCCCGCGTACCGCAAAAACAAACAAACAAACAAACAAAAACAAAAAATATATATAGAAAGTTTACTAATAAAAATAAAGCTCTATTTGGCAATATGAAGAAGAAATGTGAAGAAGGCCTGCAGCAAAGTCTGCCCTCTGTCTGGACATGAGTCCTTCTTTGAAGTCAACTTCTATAAACCAGCCCTAACTCTTCTCTGCCTCCACTTCTGAACCCCAAGTTATTTAAGAATACCGTTTCCCTCTCGGTGGGTCCTTGCAGGAGATGATGGAGGAGGGCAGGAATGAGGATAGCTATTCTTATGAATAAGTTAGTGGTACTTACAATCGGATTCAGAATTTTAATCAGGAATTTTATTCCAGGTATGTTGCAGGAAAAATATATACATAGAGATCCTTAGAAGCCATGCGACATGTTTGTATTTCACTATATTTTTATCTCCAAACAGCCCTTCAGAACTCTCTGAGTCACCCAGGACCACTGGACCTTGCTTGCCTAGAATAGCTTTTCTGTTTTTCTCTTGAATACATATGTCCTTCTAGAGAAGAAAAAAAATATGTCATTGGATTTCCAGTTTCTCACTGTCTCCACTAGAGTCTTATGAAAAGACTGGAAGAGCCCTTGGGGAGAAAAACTATTCCTAACAGAGCCTAAAGGAAGGACACTGAAGGTTTCCCAGGGGAGGAAACAGACTTAGTGAATAATCAGTTAACTGCAGCCAGCCCTTGCCTAAGGTTAGGAAAATTGCCTGTCTACTGAATCACAGGTGAGCAGTGAACAGTTTTCAGGGTAAAGTGTGGCAGGTTCCCTTCACACTTAGGGAGAGAGACCCTTCAGTTACATAATTAGTTAGAAAACCTTATTTGAAGATCAATTGTCAAAGGCAAAGTGATTTGAGATTTGATGGGGCCATCCTTGATCAGAATTTAAACAGAATTTCACAATTGAACTAATGCCCACAATATCAGGGATCATATTTTATAGATAATGACAATGTATAGACTCTAAAGTAGACTTTGTTTCTGAAATTTACAGTATTTTGCTCTTTTCCTTTGCTTTGTAATAATATTCACCATTAATTAAATACCTTCCATATGCTGAGTACAATATATAACTTACCTTATTTAATCTCTTTACATAACACTATAAGGTAAATATTTACATCCCTGCTTATAGACCAGTAAATAGACCCAGACTTGTTGAGTAGCTTACTCAAGGCCATATGGCAAATTAGTAACAGAGGTAACATTTTGATCTCAGATTTATTTGCCTCCAAAGTGTGCCTTCTATAAACATTATACCAATTTTCTATATGTTTAAAGGAGCTTCATAACTATATAAGACGGGACATTTTCAATCCTCCATGCCAGCAGAATTTCAACTCAGGGCTACACAAAGCAGTGAGCTTATCAGAATGGATAAAGAAGTTGTGGCACATATATACAATAGAATATTACTCAGCCATAAAAAGGAATGAGATTGAGTTATTCATAGTGAGGTGGATGGACCCAGAGTCTGTCATACAGAGTGAAGTAAGTCAGAAAGATAAAAACAAATACCATACGCTAACACATATATATGGAATCTAAAAAAAAAAAAGGTTCTCATGAACCTAGGGGCAGGACAGAAATAAAGACGCAGACGTAGAGAATGGACTTGAGGACACA
>RJWK010045715.1:0-17912 GCA_004363435.1 Platanista minor
AAAAAAAAAAAAAAAAAAAGAATGTCCCTCTCCCCACTTCATGTGAAGGTCGCCACTCCCTATTACACTACTCTGTTCTCTTTTCTTTGTACCACTACCTGAAATTATCCAATCTGTTTGCTGAATATATTGTCTATTTCCCTCAACTAAAATACAAGCTCCAAGGATCCTGGTTGCCTTGTTCACTCCTCCATCTCAGAATAGATGGGTGAATATGTGATGACAGAGCTATGTAATAGATTAAGAGTTGTGGTCCAGAGTCAGATGTTCTGAGTTTCAATGGCAGCTCCCCCACTTAATAGCTGTGTGATCATGAACAAATTATTTAAATCTTCTGTTCCTGAGTTGTCCCCTGTGTAAAAAAGAGATAACAGTTGTCCTTACTTCATGGGGTTGTTATGAGGTTTAAATGAGTGAATACTTGTAAACTTCTTAGAACAATACCACAAACATAGCAAGTGCTCGATAAATGGTTATCATGATTAATGTGTGATTATAGTTAGTACTCCTCCATAGCGTGAGAGCACAGAGGCACCCAACTAGCTTGGATCTAAGGAGCTTCCTCCTCTTCCACATGTTCTACAGCCCCTGGTCCTACAGATGCCCATTCCTGCAGCCTAGAGGAAAGCAGAGAGGTGCCCAGGCAAAAGCTGGGGAGCAGTTTATTCTCGAGAAAATGAGAATCTGGTCATCATACACATGAAGACGTTGAATAACAGCACAGAGTAAGTGCTCAACAATGCTTTCTGAATAGATCCTTCACAGACCATCAGTCCACACACCCTATAACCCCAGGCCTACATAACACACAGAGTCACAACACTCCCCCCTCCCTCCCTGCATCTTGGTTCATATTTGCAAAGAGGGAAGAGGGAACTTAGAAAGGGGAAGGGCAAAGAAATAAAAGTAGGCTGCATCAGGAGAGAGGATAGCAGGGAACTCAGGCAAGGGAGGAAGCAGGGAAAAGGTGGAAGAGAAGGGGCAGAGATGGGGAATTTCAGGTCGAGCTGTGGCACCTGGGTCTAGTGTAGAACATGAAAATGCTGCAAATAAGAACATAAGGGAGTCTCTCCACCAGCCACCCACTCAGGGGAATTTTTCTTTATAAGGCGTGAGTGGAGTCAGGGAAAAGTAAAGCAGAAGGGCCTGGGGAGGGGCAGGAAGAGGGGAAGCCTAAGGCAAACTTCATCTCGCCGTCTTGCCCGGGGGAAGATGGTCCCGGTTAAATATGTGCCCCTCCCGCCAGCGCCCCCCCCCCCAGTCAATGTCACCTTAGTCTCCAGCTTACCGTGTTCTGCAGCCGAGAGCCCCTCTCCATTTGGAACCTTCCTTATCTCAAAGTGGTAAATGCGGCCTCTGTTAAATGCGCCAGGAGGCAAGGCCGAGGTGAGATGCCACTGAGAATTCTGGCAGGTTCACCGGGAGAATGTTTCCATTTGAGAAGGATCAGGAGTCCTGGCCAGGGACCAGCTGCCTTTCCGGGTGTCGAATTCCGTGACAGTTCGCCGCCGGGGAGAGCACCGCGCCCCTGCCTGCTCCTCCTCGCCGGGGCTCCGAGCACCCGCCGGGGGAGCCAGGGCGCGCGGGGACCGGGCCGGGTCCCTGCCGCCCACTGGCGGCTCTTCCGAGTGCACCTTCCTGGAGCCCAGCTCCCCCTTGCCGGTTCCCTGCTTCAGCACCGACCCTGCTGAACACTGAACCTGTTCACAGGATGCCCTGCCGGGACTGGGGACTCCCTCCTTTTCCAGTCCTTGGCTGGCAGGGACCAGCCCGGAAGGCGGGGGCCGAGAAGGCTCAGGGTATTGCCGACCTTGAGGCTACCGAGGGGTGTGCATCAGCCGAAAATAACACACACGGGCACAGACACACACACACACACACACACACACACCCCGTTTGACAGTTCCCTCCCGAGGAAAGTAACTGTCCAGAAGCAGCACGGGCGAGGGAACCCTACGCTGAAATATGACAACCAACATTATTCCGCAAACCAAACTGGGGATGCTCTTAATTTAAAGATCTGGATTTCAGTCGCTCAAATTTTTTTTTTTTTATTTAAGTCATGGAACAAATTCCCTCTTGTGTATTTCAAGGCCGAATTTCAAGGGTTAACCAGAGCCAGGGGGGAAAGAGAGGGAGGGAGAGAAATCCCAGACTGTGGTTTGCCAGTACTAGGTGAGAAGCGTGTCTTCATTTCCCTTCCCAGCCCGTTCGCCATCACGTCCTCCCAGCTGCCTCCCGGAGTTGCCCGGCGTCAGGAGGGTTAACGCCGTCAGCCCGCAGAGCAGGCTTCCCCAGCTGAGAGCGCGCGCCGCGGGCTGATAGGGAGGGAAGAGCCGGGGATCTCCCGCCCACTCCCCCTGCGGAGGGCGCTTCCAGCCCAGCTCTATTTATAGCTCCGCTTCCAGCTGCTGCAGGGAACTCGCCAGCCACGCTGAGCCTTTCGAGCTGGGAGAGCCTTCCACAAACAGGGGGGTTTTCATAAATTCTGTGAAAGGCATAAATGTCTCTAGCCTTCGGGATTTTGATTGATACTGTCCAGTCTGTCTTTCTTTTACAGATTCCATTTCCAAGGTTAAAAAAGAGAGAGAGAAAGAGAGCCAAGATAACTTTGAGATAGGTGATTTGCAGGCAGGCAGTTTGTCATGCTGGCGACCTTTTGTTATCAGATGCCTAGGAAAAAAAAAAAAATCCTCCATGGATTTACTGGCTTCAGGCTCGTTTCATATTTTCTCCAACACTCAGCCTGTTTGGGTTTTTGTCTGTCAGTCACATGGTCAAAACAGGTTGGAAGTGACTTCAAGGGCAATGAAGAATCACATCCTCTGCCAGTGGATTGCGTGCTTACCGGGGGTCTCAGGGCTGCTGTCAGCAGAATACACAGCTCTGGGTGGTCTCTGTATCAAATCCCACACTGACCCCCCACCCCCCCAAAAAAAAACAGGTTAGTTATGGTGTCACATACGGGTTTCTGGCTCCAGTGGATACTGGTGACACAGGAGAAAACAACATCTGCTGCTGAGTCTTACCTTCAGCATAAAATGGAACAGACTGCATCAGCCTAGAAGGTCCTAACCTGATACATGGCTCCCAAGCCCCTTCCTTCAAGTACTCCTTCCCAAAACAGTTCTTGAGCCCCTGTGTTGTGCAAAGCCCCTGAAGAACCCCTGGACGCTGCAGAGGAGCATCAAACAGCATCTGCCCTCACAGAACTGAGCCAGGAGGGCTCTGTGCACTAGGTGTAGAGGGAAGCCTGGACCCCATCAAAGGGCACTCCTGCAGGTCCAATGTCCGGGTGCTAAGCCCCCCCAGCCCCGCCTCTTTTTCCCTGTCTTCCACCTTCCAGTCTCAGGGTTTTTCCTTTAGAGGTGATCCCAATATAGTCAGAGGTTATTATTTATTTAACTGTATTTAATCAGAATGATCCTAGAATAGGGTGATTAATTTAACTTTTCAGTTATCTATGGGCTAAGTGGAAACTCTTGCTTTAAGTCCTCATTGTTGCAACATGTTTTCCTGCATTCACTTGCCTGACTTAGAGCAGAGAGGGTACTGGATGTATTATTTATGTAATGAGTCAAGATCCAGGAGTGAATCAGGGAAATGCAAGAGAAGGGCTCCGGAGTCCCATGTCCTGAGTTCATCCCGGCTGTTTATATGATCTTGTTGAATTTACTTTACCTGTTTGCGCTTCAGTTCCTAATCTGTAAAATATGAATAATAGTGATAGTAAGTACTTCATGGGCTTCTTGTGAAATTTTAATGTGCTAATCTACTTAAGTTGCTTAGACCAGTGCCTGGCCTGTGGTAAAGCTCAATATACATTGTATAGTATTATTACTGCACAAATATGAACTGAAATTGAATTGGTTGAATTTGTACAAAGAGGCATTTCAATAAAATCTATTTGAGCTATGTAAATCTACAATATAAGTGAGTTTCCTCTGCATTACACTAAAGCAGATCCCTGAAGGCATTCCATATATACAGGAGGCTCCTGGTCACTGACCCTGCATTTCCTTCTTCCAGGGAAAGACAACATCCCCTCAAAAGGCTTTTAAAAAGTCCTGCTGCTAATCTATATAAGATACACTCTGACACCTAGGGTAAAGAATCACCCACTTATAGCGGTTCACTGTTGTCCTGGGGATAATACTTTGATATATGAAAAGTTTTTTAAACATGAAAACACTCCATAAAGTTTTCCAAGGGACTGTGAAGGGAAAGCATTTCTACTTACAAAGCTCAACAAAGTTTTGTACAATATCTTATTTCCCCTCCTAAAAATGAGGCTCTAGAAGAGTAGTCCTCTGGTGGAAAGGTTTAGTTACCAATGTCATCCTCCCTTTCAAAAGGAGAGAACCTCTGATTTTTAGAAATACAGCCAGATATGTTCTGCATGTCCTGGCCAGTAAGCTATAAAATAAAGTGGCATATGGAAGCTTCCAAGAAACCTCCCCCAAGATACCTGGCAGTGGTGGTTTTGTGCTGTGTCAACCTAACTAAACTGGAACAGTGTTTCCCAGACTCCTCTTCTCTGTATCGTCCTGGGCTAGGATGGGGCACAGGAGAAATTCACACAAGGTTAGGAAGGCAGAAGTGAAGCGGCAGACATGTTTACACTAGGAAGGTCACAGTAAAGTGCCCTTGCAGCTCATGCACCTTGTCTCGGATCTGCTGGCTCATCCTGTCGGCATGACATAGCAGCTGGGTCTGCCGCAGCTCCTGCTGGATCCTGTTGCTTCTCCAGCTTCTGGACAAGGTGTGTTATAGCTCCATGACAAAGCACTCCAAAGTGCCAGCTTTTCACCAGCCTCATCAGAGTTGGAGGTTTGGAGGCAGTTAGAGATGAATGCAGGTCCTACTTTGTCCTCGTGGGTTCCAGGGCATCCGTGTTTCTCTCACAGCAGATCTGTGTCTGTCAGCGTTCTGCCAGAGAAACAGAACCAGTAGGAGATATCACTGCAAGGAATTGGCTTACACTGAAAGCTAGCTAGGCAAGACCAACAACGTCTGTTAGGCAGGCCATCAGGAAGGGCAGGCTGGACCTCTCAGGCACGAGGAGAAGCTGCTATCCAAAGGTGGAATTTCTTCTTCTGGGAAGCCTCAGTTCTGCCTTTCGACCGAATGAATCAGGCCTACTCAGGTTATCAAGGATAATCTTCCTTACTTAAAGTAAACTGATTACAGACTTCAGTCACATCTACAAAATACCCTCACAGCAACTGACTGAATGACTGGGGATGACAGACTAGCCAAGATGACACATAAAACTGACCATGAACATGTCCATCGTTCCTTCTAAATGGCCTGCCGTGCTATCTTCAGGCCCAGCACCATATACAGAACCAACACAGCAGAACCTAAACAGTTTAACCCATGCCCTTTAGGGAAGTTCAAGTCCCTAAGATAAATCCCTTCTTCTACTTCACTCTTAGTAGACCTGCTTTTCTTTTCTTTTGCGGTACGTGGGCCTCTCACTGCTGTGGCCTCTCCCTCCCGTTGCGGAGCACAGGCTCCGGACGCGCAGGCCCAGCGGCCATGGCTCACGGGCCCAGCCGCTCCGCGGCCCGTGGGATCTTCCCGGACCGGGGCACGAACCCGCGTCCTCTGCATCGGCAGGCGGACTCTCAACCACTGCGCCACCAGGGAAGCCCGCAGACCTGCTTTTCTGATCACACCTGGCTGATACGGACACAGTAACACTCATACTTCACCTCTTTCTTCCCTTTACACTACCCTGCTCTCTAGAATACAGATATGATGGCCAGACGAGCCAACTTGGACGTGAGGACAAGGGCCACGCCCCAGGGATGGTGGAGAGGTGAGCTAGAAAGACCTGAATCATGAAGATTACAGAGCAACCTCACCACCGCTGAGCTGCCTATCTCTGCATTTCTTTTACGTGAGACAGAAATCAATTTCTCTTTTATTTAAGCCACTGCTGTTTTGGTATTTACAGCTGCCTTCACCAAAACCATTTCTAAGTGATGTAAGTTCTATGTCTTCTATACAGAAATACACTCTAAGTAAACAGCAATTGGAAGACTCAAGAGTTGGAGCATCATGCATTGGGGTGGGGGTAGGGAGTCACTGAACTATTTTCTTCTATTTTCATCTAATTTTCAGGGGAAACTTGTTACAAGTAATCTTACATCTGACAAAGGCAGTCACTCACTCTGAAGACATAAGCCAAGTTCCTTTTATTTTTCTGGGCCTCAACTGCCACATCTATAAAGTGAGACTTTTGGACCAGATGGTCTCCAGTATACTTAAAGATCTGAAGTGTGTGATATCAACTGAGAACACAGGGAGTCCCAGAGACAAAGGATGATTACCAGGACAGAAATACAGTGTGTCAGAAAGGCAGGTTGAACTAATGGAAAATTGTATCAATCAGGTGGGAAATTTTGTTTCCAGAAAACCTGTGCAAATTGTTTTACATGAATTATCCACATCTTCCCTGTGCCTTCCTTATAACATAGGATACAGGTTGTACAAGGATGAGAATCTTTGCCTATTTTGATCACTAACATACCTTAGAATGGCACCCCAGCACAATGTAGGCTCTCAATAAATATTTCTTGAATGAATGAATGAATGATACAGGTGTTACTCCCAAGTTTGGCATGAAGGACAGCTTCAGAGTTACTAAATAAACCGGAGTACAGGTTAGTGATTCAAGTCCTGCCCATATCCAGCCCAGTAAATTTGGTCTCATTAAACATTTTACTTTCTGCTCAGAAAAACTGATTCATGAACTGTGATTGCCCAATTTAAATGGTAACCTGTAAAGATGTTAAAGAAAATGTCACTTTTGTCATTGACTCCTGACATTACCATAGGCGTGCACAGTGCCTTGCACTGGAGGCACTGAACCACTTAGCAGATGGCTGTGTAATAATCCAGGAGAATGGGCATATTTAGTACTGTACCAACCAACTTCTGTTTATTTCCCACTGTGCTCATAGAGGAGAGCTGCCAAGCTCCATCCTCCATTAGTTATCTACCTACCATTTTTCCCTTGATCCCTACCTCTATGCCCACACTGAACCTAAAGATAAGTAATAATTATAGCTTATGGTTATTTAAAGTTACTACATGCCAAGTGCAGGTCTAAGTGCTCTACATGCATTGAATAACTTAATCCTCACAATATCCCCATTGGATAATTACTATAATTATACCCATTTTCCATGGAAGTAAACTGAGTCACGGAGAAGCTGCTCAAGGTGCCATGCCTATTAAATGGTAGAGCCAATGCACCTGACTATGGTATTACCTGTGTGCAATTCAGAGAAACCAGTCATAGCTGCCCAGCATCTTGGACTGGTTCCAGTGCCTGCCACAGGAAGCAGTTCAGGCAACCTGTCTATTTTGAAGAATAGACTAGAAGAAGAAAGCTGGTTGCCTCCTGTTCTTCCTGGCACTCCACCGCTGAGCAGCCAACATGGATAAACACCCTTGAAGTCTTAGCCATGCATCTCTTTGGGGCCCAATCTGCCACTTGACCTGCTCCATCATGATCGTCACCACAACCCTTGTTTCCGCAGGGGTTAAGCTAAACTGACCAAGAGCGCAGAAAGCCAGGGAAGCTTCTCTGGGGTACAAAAATCAATCAGGAAACAAGAGTAATGCAAGCTCAATTTTGTTTTCTTCTCTGCACTCTCTTCCTAAATTCCTAAATTCTTACATTCACTCCATGGTTTTAACAACCATCTTTGTGTCGTCAACTCCCAAATTCATCCTCAGCCCATACAAGTGTTTTCTGAAATCCAGGCTCATATATCTGACTAGCAACTGGGCAATATCTCTACTGTTTCAGGTATAACGGATCTAAAATTCACCTGATAGTCTCGATTCTTCATGCTCCCTGTTCTCACCCCTGACATGCAAACACACAGTCCTAGGTGTTACTCGTTTTACCTCCTTGATAGCTCTTGAATCCATTTGCTCTTTTCCCCACTGTAATTAGCTGGGTTCAAGCCACAATCAAATTTTTTCTTCCACAACTTCAATAACCTTCTCGCTGGTCTCCCTGATCCCACTCTCGTCCCTGTAATAAACCATTCTCCATTTAACAACCAAATTTTTTCTTGTCACTCTCTTCCATTTCTACTGCGGAAAAAAATCCTGGTCTGGCCCTGTTGTACATCTCTCGTTTCTTCTCACACCAACTGCTCTCTCACCTCCAAAAATACTGAACTTTCTTTAGCTCCTTGCAAAAGTCCCAGATTTTTGCCCTTTTGTCTCTGAATATTTCTCCCCAAATTTTCCCTCTGTTTGAAATGCTTTTCTTCTTAACCTTTACAACAACATGGCCTTGAAAAATCCTACAGGTGTTAGCTTTAATCACTTCCTCCAGAAAGCCTTCCCTCATGACTTCAGATTAGAATAAGGCTCCAACTACAGATTCTCTGGCACCCTTCCACTTTTCTACTTAATACAGCCTATCTGCTACAACGCATATTTCCTGCAATATAAATAAGCTCATATGTCACTGGTAAGTAGGGAATAACAATGTATCCTTGAAGTCGCATTGGTTCATATATGATTTTTTTCTCTCCAGCATATTAACATGTTACCCAAGTAACACAGTTGAAAACAAACTCCACTAATATAGCAAAATACAGCAAGCCACAGAGAAATAGGAATCTGTACATGAAACCTATTCAATCATATTTTTCTTGGGTTGAGTTTAGCCAACTGTTCTCTCTTGGAAGGGCTTATTGCATGATTCCCCAAAACTATGTATGATTTTCTCTTGGCTCCATAACTCAAGAACCTCAACTCTTCTGTACAACAACTCTGTCAAGCCAAGCTTACCTTTCTGTTTTTTAAAGCAAAGACCTATACGCATCATAGAGTTTATGCCTTTTAACTGTGCAAGAATTTGTGATTGCTTTTGTTGGTGCCCTAGTTACAGAGTTGCATTGGTTCTAAGTGATGGAAAGGGGGTGGTGAATTTCAATGTCTAAACTTACGCTCTTAAGGTAGAAAATACTTAAGTACACTAACACTAACATCCTCTAATCCTGAGTACAAAAAAGGATAACACTTCTCTACCACTTTGACAATGTGAAGCTTTCCACCTCTCTCTCACCCTGAAGCCATGTGTGGGGTCTCCCTCAGCCTGAGTCCCTGCGCAACAATGATGAGCAGAGCACCCCTGCAGAAGACTCATTTTGGACAAGTAATGGGCGTGAAGCATAAATATTTGCCGCTTTAAGCCCCTGAGATTGATCGTAGACTAACCTGATTAATTCATAGTTTGGTGTGAGGAGTAGGATGATGCCATAACAAAGATCTTAAAATATGTGGGGTTGGCTTAAGTAGTTGTTCTGTAGGTAATGGAAGTTTAAAAATAGTGTCCATGTTACACAATGGAAAAATATTTGATAACACTGTTGCCTGCAGAAACTTGGGGTTAGATTAGGCACCAAGGAACGAGCAGCAACGGAAGATTGGTGACAAGGAAATCTGGGGAAGATTTATACGAATAAACCTCTCTGAATGGGAAAAAAAAAAGTGAACATATTTGTATCCCATGTGAATGTTCACCAATGGGTGACCTCACCAGAGGAGGATTTGAATAATTAAATGGAAGAATGACCTGTTCTGTGGATACTAGTTAGCCTCTTTTCACAGTCACCCCTGTCATCACCCAATGGGCTCAGGGACAAAGTGGCCATGGTGGCAAGGATAAAGATTGTGTATGGGCTCAGCAACATGGACTTCCACTCCCCAAGGCTGACTGCACTATTGCTGCTACTGAGTGCCCAGTCTGCCAGCAGTAAAGAATGATACTGAGTCCCCAGTGTGGCACCACTGCCCAAGATAATCAGCCAGTTATCTGGTGGCAGTTTGATCACACTGAATCCCTTCCACCATGGATAGGACAATATTTTGTTCTTACTGGAAGAGACACTTACTCTGGATATGGATTTGTCTTTCCTGCATGCAATGCTTCTTCCAAAAGTAGCATCCTTGGACGTAAAGAATGCCTTACCCACTGTCACGGTATTCCACACAGCACTGCTTCTGATCAAGGAACTCGCTGTACAGCAAATGAAGTGAGACAATGGTCACTTGCTCACAGAATTCACAGGTGTTACCATCTTCCCTCACCATCCTGAACTTGATAGAATGGTAGAATGGCCCTGTAAAGACTTACAGTGCCAGCTAGCTGGCAAAGAACTTGGCTAAACTGTGTTCTATATTTTATGGAAAGTAGAAGTTAAAAGTGATGAACTTGGGGCTTCCCTGGTGGCGCAGTGGTTGAGAGTCCGCCTGCCGATGCAGGGGACACGGGTTCGTGCCCCGGTCCAGGAAGATCCCACATGCCGCGGATCGCCTAAGGCCCGTGAGCCACGGCCGCTGAGCCCGTGCGTCCGGAGCCTGTGCTCCGCAGCGGGAGAGGCCACAACAGTGAGAGAGGCCCGTGTACCGCAAAAGAAAAAAAACAAAAAACTGATGAACGTGGATATTTAGCTGAGGAGATTTCTAAGCAAAGTGTTGAAAGTGCAGCCTGATTTCTCCTGACAGCTTATAGTAAAATGTGAGAGGAAAGAGAGAAATTGAAGTAAATTTTAAGCAAAAGGTAACCAGAACTTGAAGATTTGGAAAATTCTCAGCATATCCATATTGCAAAAAATGAGAAAATGAGTTCTGAAAAGAATAGCAAGGGAGTGGTTGGAAAATCATTTGATAAAGAGATCCTGGGTGTGACTCATGGGTTTAATCAGCCATCACAGCAGAAACCAGGAATAGAGATGGGATTACATCAGCAGGGACACCACCAGTATGAAGTAAAGGGGACAGAGGCAGGATGAAGTGAAGGACAGCTGTCAGAATTCTGGGATTCTACAGGGTGGGACAATAGAGCTATCTGACTGCCAACATGCATTGTGGTTCAAGAAAAGGTAAGAGTGATCAAGGATGATTTAGAAATCAGCACAGCTGCCACTGCCATCACAGGCGGGGTCAGGGCTACCTTCTCCTTGGCTTCAAAGGCAAGGCTATCACTCAGAGCCTTGGAGGACTGTGCTGCCCCCGCCGAAGAGTTATGCCCCAGTAGGAATGGAGAGCAGAGAGGGTGGAACCAAAGAGGATTATTCCTGAGCTTTAAGATCTAATGGAAAAAAAAAAAAAATCTAATGAAATTTGCCTTGCTGGGTTGTGGACTTGCTTGGAACCCATCACCCCTTTTGTCTTTCCAATTTCTCCCTTTTGACCTGGGAATATCTGAACTACGCCTGTCCCACCACTATATTCTGGAATCACATAACTTGTCTGGCTTCATACATTCCCAGCTGGAGGGGAATTTTGCCTCAGAATGAATTGTACCTCGAGTCTCACCCATACCTGATTTAGATATTTAGATGAGACTTTGGGCTTGAGCTAATGCTAGAATGAATTAAGAATTTGGGGTCTATTGAGATGACATGAATGTTTTTGCATGCGAAAAGGACATGAATCTGGGGGCAGGGGAAACAGCAGAAAGTTACAGGCTGGAACATGTCCCCCCAGTTCCTGTGTTGAAGCCTTAATGCCCAATGTGACAATATTTTGGTATAGGACCTTTAAAGAGGTAAAGTTAAAAGAGGTCAAAAGGGCGAGGTCATAATCCAACATGACTGTTGTCCTTGTAAGAAGAGAGCGGGAGACACCAGGGACCAAAGCACAGAGAAAAAAGCCTTGTGAAGACACAGCCAAAAGACAGCTGTCTGCAAGCCAAGGAGAGAGGCCTCAGGAGAAATCAACCCTGCCAGCACCTTATCTTGGACTTCCAGCCTCCAGAACTGTGAGAAAATAAATTTCTGTTATTTAAGCCACCCAGTCTGTGGTATTTTGTTATGACAGCCCTAGAAGACTAACACAGGCTGTATTTGACAAGGTAAAATAAAAAAGACTTGGGCTCATAAAAGAATCGTTTGGTTTTCAAGGGAAACAAACAGAACACAAAATATTCAGGGTCTTGTAGAGGTAAAAGTTCAAAATTAAAAGTTTTTCTTGACTTTGAAGAAAAAAAGGTAAGCTTGAGTATGCCTTTAAGAGACAAAGAACCATAATGTAAAAATTCAACTGTATTTACGAACAATAAAATTCATACATTTTAAGTTATAAGTTTGGTGAGTTTTGGCAACAGTACACAGACAATCAAAATATAGAACATTTTCATCTTCATAAAGGGTTTCCTTCATGTCCTTTCCCAATCTCTCTCTACTCCTGGCCCTAATCAGCAACTGATCTGCTTTCTGCCACTATAGATTACATATGTCTTCCTTAGAATTTTATATAACAAAATTATACAGTAGGTACTCCTTTGTATCTGGCTTCTTCCACCCAGCATATTTAAAAAATTTGTCTGTGCTGGTATGTGTATCAGAAAGTCATTTTGTTTTTTTGCTAAGTAGTATACTATTGCACGGACTACTGCAATTTTTTTATCCATTCATATACTGATGAAAATTTGGATTGTATGCAGTTTTTGTCTATGATAAATAAGGCTTCTTTGAGCAATCATATACAAGTCTTTGTGTAGGCAAATGTTTCTATTTCCCTTGAGTAGCTATCTAGATGTAGAAATGCTGGGTCATATGATATGTACCTGTTTATCTTGATAAGAAAATGCCAAAGAGTTTTCCAGTGTGGTTGTGCCATTTTACCTTCCCACCAGCAATATATGACAGTTTCAGTTGCTTCACATCCTCACCAAAATTTGGGGTTGTCAGTTTTAATTTCAGCGATTCAAGTTAATGTGTAGTGGTATTCATTGTGAATTTAATTTGCATTTCTTTGATGACTAATGATGTTGAGCACTGTTTCATGTGCTTACTGACCATTGTACACACTCTTGTGAAATGCCTGTTCAAAACTTTGGTTCTTAGTATATTGGACAATTTGTCTTCTTATTATGCGTTGCAACAGTTCTTTATGTATTTAGAATATAAAAATAACTCTTATGTGTATTTTATGTACCTGTTGGATATTTTTATTTAATCTGTAGTTTCTACTTTCAGTTTCTTAATGATGTCTTTCAAAGAGTGGCTGTTTCAATAATGATCAACTCTAATGTATCAATGATTTTTATGCTTTTGGTGTTTATCAAAAAAAACTTTGCTTATCCCAAGGTCATAAAGACCTATTTTACCTATTTATTCTTACAGAAGATTTATAGCTTTAGCATATGTATTTAGTTGAGTTATCCATTTCAAGTTTATTCTTGTATATGGCATGAGGTAAAAGTCAAAATTCATTTTTTTTCCTTATAGATATAATAAAGCCAGCATAGTTTGTTTAAAAGACTGCATTTTCTCTACTAATATTTATTGGCTACTGGGTCTGTTTCTGTTGACTGACTTGTCCTCTAATTATGGGTTTCATTTTCCTGATTTTTTTATATTTAGTAATTTTTTTCACACCCAGGATACCATGAAGTTTATATTGATGAGAATCTTGATTCTGTTGTCTTCCTTTAAGGAGTTTGGGCTTTGTTCCACTGGACAATTGTTATTATACTTGCTGTTTAGTTTGATCCTTCCAAGTTTTGTTCAAGATTTGTTAGGATCTAGAGCAGGCTTTACTTTTAGGTCTAGTTTAACCCTATGACTAAGGTGTGGCCCTCCTTGGTCTCTACTGAGTGATTATCGAGAACTCTTTACTGTGGCTCTGGGTGAGTTCTGGGAACTGTTCAGCTCACAGCTCCCTAGAGGATCCGTTGCTTGATCTTACAGAATTTCATCCGAGGCACAAACAGATTGTTTTTCAGCTAAAGAGTCTAGGGAACTCATAGTCAGATTTCTTGAGCTCTTTTCTGTGACATTTTTTTCCCCTCTAGAACTCTTTCACAATTTCTGACTACCTCAGACACTCTGAACTCTTACCTCTGCCTTCTCAACTTATTGAGGCAACTGAAGTTCTGTTTGGCATCCTCTTCCTGCTTCACTGGTCCAAATGTGGCTCCAGGTAGAAAATTAGGCCATCCTAGAACTCAATTCACTTGTTTCCTATTTCTCAGCGATCACAATCCTGTGCCGCCTCATATCCAATATGTGAAAACAGTTGTTTCATACATTTTCCCAGCTTTTTAGTTGTATAAAGTGGGAGATTAAAGGAGGTGCATGTTTCACCATCATGGCCAGAAATGGGAGTCCTGACACAGTAACTTTTCAACCGGAAAAAAATGATTCAGTGTAAACAGTATAAGATGTGGCTCTTGCACCAAAGCCAACAGACTCAAGGTGCCTTCCATTAGTCAAAAAGTGGAGAAAAATATTGTTGATTCAACTTTGCCCATGTAGCAGTTTTGGGATCCTTGCGAAGAATGAGGGGTGTGGCTACTGGCGGGCTGAGATTTCTAGAATCGAATAGATAAGAATGCTATTAAATTTTTGAGAGAGCTGTACTGATAAAAGAATCAGGAGCTCATGATTATTTGAGACTTAACATGACTCTTGGTCACCCAGATGTCCACACATAGAAAGTGATCAATTAACTTACAAAGTTCCCAGTATCAGCATATTCCCCAATACCTATTTCAGATTTGGCCAAGCAGTATAATAGAAAAGGCAGTCCCTCTAGGAGGACGGAGCTAAGGGCCATGGACAACAGTGAGCAAGGGATCTCCTCCTAAGAGTATTTTCAAGGGCTTATTAATGAGCAGTCCTCACTCCCAAAGTATGTGGCCCTCACCGTATCTGCCAGTGGAATTTAGAATATGTATGAACCGGGGCTTCCCTGGTGGCGCATTGGTTGGGAGTCCACCTGCGGATGCAGGGAACACGGGTTCGTGCCCCGGTCTGGGAAGATCCCACATGCCGCGGAGCGGCTAGGCCCCTGAACCATGGCCGCTGAGCCTGCACATCCGGAGCCTGTGCTCCGCAACGGGAGAGGCCACAACAGTGAGAGGCCCCCGTACCGCAAAAAAAAAAAAAAAAAAAAGAAAATGTATGAACCAGTGACTCTTCTATGTCTTCTATTTTTTCTCATCATAAATGGGGTTGTTTACTACTGTTATCCTATCTTTATCTCACCATTATATATTGGGTATGTGGCATGGGGTCAGGGGAGATAATTTGTATTTTTATTTCAGAATTCTTAGGATCAACAGTAACCATAGCTGAATCTGATAACCACTATACATTATCCTTTGATATGAAGAATAGTTTGTATCATTCAGAAATCCTGGATTTTGATCTTAATGCCATGATTAAATGAGAATTTGACATTATCTCCCTTGTTGAGGGTGGAGTGTGTAACATGGGTGGGAGAAAGGCTGTATTGAAAATTTGGTAATAAGATTTATGATCTGTGGGAAATATTACCATTGATCATCACTATTCTGTTCTCTTTTACTTCTGGGTACCTAGAGGATTGCACTCTTCCATCCCATTGAAATTAGATGGCCATGAGAAATGTGAGTGAAAATAACATATGTCCCTTTGGGGCAGAAGCATTTAATTGCCAGTACAAGAATTTCTACCTCTCTGCCTCTACTAAATTGGACCCTAAATGACCCCAGTTGAAATGGCAGCATTATAAGATAATTTTGCCTCCATCAGACTAAGATGAACAGATGCCCTTTGACAACCAACTTTGGATATCTAGCTTAAGTGAGAAATACAAATTTGTTGCTTATCACTAAGGAACATTTGTTGTTCTTGTTATTGTTAACTCATCAAAACTTAGCTTATCCTAATAAAGCCCTGTTCTATTAAATAATTTTATAGAATATGAATTACTTGGAAACTTTAATACCAGCTCTAGAAGATATACCTGTATTAAGTGCAACAGTTAATATTTGTTCATTACACACTTTCCTTGATAAACTACAAATTTCACGAGGGTAGGGGTTCTCCTGTTTACCACCATATCTCCCAAGTACCTAGTGCAGGTAAAGTAGGTTCACAACACCTAGTTTAAAAATGAATAAGCATGTACTTGAGCATAACAAATTAATGCTATTACACTCCATTTCATAACCTTAGAACAATAACTTGACTCTGTTTCCACAGTCATAAAAGTAGTAGTTAAATATTATTGCTACTTTTGTATCTCAAAATCATCCATATCTTAAGAAGAGAAAACACTTATCAGACCAATATTTTTCATTTTGGATACTAAGCTAATCCTGCAAATAAACACTAAACTTGCCACACATACAATATGTAATTATCCTCCTCAAATATGAATAGACAGTGAAATAAAACTAAATTTTTCACCCTTCCCAAAAGAGACAAATACTCTTTCCTAGAAAGTGTGAAAAATATAGTAGAGAGTAAATGACGTTTTGCAGAATATCAAATACTAACACATATAAAAACTACTTTCTACAAAGCAGTGATTTACTTTGAAATGTAGTAGGCTTACAGTAAGACTAGCATATGCTGTATCAACACAGGAAATATTAATGTATAATTCAATGAACGCCTCATCTAAAATGTAGCCTCTGCTAATTGATTAAAGTAGTGAGATAGTAGGTATTTAATTTATACTTAGAGAAATTGCTTTGACAAGGTTAAGTTTTATTAGCTTGTTGGTCAACTTGTATTTTGATAATTGAATTCAACTGTTGGAGACATTCCTAGATCTATTATGCCACAGTGTCATATTAAACCAAGCAGACTTTGAATCCACATTTTCTACAATAATTTACATGAAAATTTAAGAACATTTGCTATGGATTTTCTTTGACTTTGATAAAGAACATAGGAATTTAAAATAAATATAAATAGGGCTTCCCTGGTGGCACAGTGGTTGAGGATCTGCCTGCCAATGCAGGGGACACGGGTTCGAGCCCTGGTCTGGGAAGATCCCACATGCCGCGGAGCAACTAGGCCTGTGAGCCACAACTACTGAGCCTGCGCGTCTGGAGCTTGTGCTCCGCAACAAGAGAGGCCACGACAGTGAGAGGCCTGCGCACCGCGATGAAGAGTGGCCACCGCTCGCCGCAACTAGAGAAAGCCCTCGCACAGAAACGAAGACCCAGCCAAAAATAATAAATAAATTTTTAAAATATGAAAAAAATCCTCTCTAACATATGTAATGAGTACCCATATTATAGCAAAGTAGTAATAGAATTTCTTGTAAACATCTGAAGCTAACTAACAATTGCTAGTTTTATTTCTGTAAAAAACAACAACCTCGGGGCTTCCCTGGTGGCGCAGTGGTTGAGAGTGTGCCTGCCGATGCAGGGGACACGGGTTCATGCCCCGGTCCAGGAGGATCCCACATGCTGCGGAGCGGCTGGGCCCGTGAGCCATGGCCGCTGAGCCTGCGCGTCTAGAGCCTGTGCTTCGCAATGGGAGAGGCCACAACAGTGAGAGGCCCGCGTACCGAAAAAAAATAAAAAATAAAAATAAAAAACAACAACAACAACCTCTTTGGCCCCTTACAATGAGGTAAAAGTCAAAGACACATGGGATGTTCTCATTTTCCTGGGACCTGACCCAAGGTCAACAGTAATCCTTTTAATCAGCAACAGCTGTTTTGCAACCCCCACTCTGTGTAAAGCAAGGTAGGTTACTCTCTACACAGAGAAGTCAACACTACGAGGAGTTGATTTCCCAACAACAGCAAGGCAAGAACTAAGACAGAGTAATAATAGCCTTAAAGTGATTAGAGAAAGTAGCCATCAAGCAAGAATTGAATGCTCATTAATATTATCTGTCAAGAATGAGTTTGAGGGCTTCCCTGGTGGCGCAGTGGTTGAGAGTCTGCCTGCCGATGCAGGGGACGCGGGTTCCTGCCCCGGTCCGGGAAGATCCCACATGCCACGGAGCGGCTGGGCCTGTGAGCCATGGCTGCTGAGCCTGCGCATCCGGAGCCTGTGCTCCGCAACGAGAGAGGCCACAACAGCGAGAGGCCCACGTACCGCAAAAAAAAAAAAAAAAAAAAAAAAAAAAAAAAAA
>RJWK010045716.1:0-17915 GCA_004363435.1 Platanista minor
AAATAGTTAATCAAGTCCAGGAAGCACAGAGAGTCCCATACAGGATAAATCCAAGGGGAAACACACCAAGACACATATTAATCAAACTATCAAAAATTAAATACAAAGAAAAAATATTAAAAGCAACAAGGGAAAAACAACAAATAACAAACAAGGGAATCCCCATAAGGTTAACAGCTGACTTTTCAGCAGAAACTCTGCAAGCCAGAAGGGAATGCCAGGACATATTTAAAGTGATGAAAGGGAAAAACCTACAAGCAAGACTACTCTCCCCAGCAAGGATCTCATTCAGATATGACAAAGAAATTAAAATCTTTACAGACAAGCAAAAGCTAAGAGAATTCAGCACCACCAAACCGACTCTACAACAAATGCTAAAGGAACTTCTGTAAGTGGGAAACACAAGAGAAGGAAAAGACCTACAATAACAAACTCAAAACAATTAAGAAAATGGTCATAGAAACATACATATTGATAATTACATTAAATGTAAATGGATTAAATGCTCCAACCAAAAAACATAGATTGGCTGAATGGATACAAAAACAAGACCCATATACATGTTATCTACAAGACACCCACTTCAGGCCTACGGACACATACAGACTGAAAGTGAGGGGATTGAAAAAGATATTCCATGCAAATGGAAATCAAAAGAAAGCTGGAGTAGCTATTCTCATATCAGACAAAAAAGATGTTAAAACAAAGACTATTACCAGAGACAAAGAAGGACACTAAATAATGATCAAGGGATCAATCCAAGAAGAAGATCTAACAATTGTAATTATTTATGCACCCAACACAGGAGCACCTCAGTACATAAGGCAAATACTAACAGCCATAAATGGGGAAATAGTAACACAATCATAGTAGGGGACTTTAACACCTCACTTTCACCAATGGACAGATCATCCAAAATGAAAATAAATAAGGTAATACAAGCTTTAAATGATACATTAAACAAGATGGACATAATTGATATTTATAGGACATTCCATCCAAAAACAGCAGAAAACACTTTCTTCTCAAGTGCTCATGGAACATTCTCCAGGATAGATCATATATTAGGTCACAAATCAAGCCTTGGTAAATTTAAGAAAATTGAAATTGTATCAAGTATCTTTTCCGACCACAATGCTATGAGACTAGATATTAATTATAGGAAAAATATCTGTAAAAAATACAAACACATGGAGGCCAAACAATACACTACTTAATAACCAAGAGATCACTGAAGAAATCAAAGAGGAAATAAAAAATACCCAGAAACAAATGACAATGAAAAAATGATGATCGAAAACCTATGGGATGCAGCAAAAGCTGTTCTAAGAGGTAAATTTATAGCAATACAACCTACCTCAAGAAACAAGAAACATCTCAAATAAACAACCTAACCTTACACCTAAAGCAATTAGAGAAAGAAGAACAAAAAACCCCCAAAGTTAGAGAAGGAAAGGAATCATAAAGATCAGATCAGAAATAAATGAAAACGAAATGAAGGAAATGATAACAAAGATCAATAAAACTAAAAGCTGGTTCTTTGAGATGATAAACAAAAGTGATAAACTGTTAGCGAGACTCATCAAGAAAAAAAGGGAGAAGACTCAATAGAATTAGAAATGATAAAGGAGAAGTAACAACTGACACTGCAGAAATACAAAGTATCATGAGAGATTACTACAAGCAACTATATGCCAATAAAATGGACAACCTGGAAGAAATGGACACATTCTTAGAAAGGCACAACCTGCCGAGACTGAATCAGGAAGAAAGAGAAAATATGAACAGACCAATCACAAGCACTGAAATTGAAACTGTGATTAAAAATCTTCCAACAAACAAAAGCCCAGGACCAGATGGCTTCACAGGCAAATTCTATCAAACATTTAGAGAAGAGCTAACACCTATCCTTCTCACACTCTTCCAAAATATAGCAGACAGAGGAACTCTCCCAAACTCATTCTACGAGGCCACCATCACCCTGATACCAATACCAGACAATGATGTCACAAAGAAAGAAAACTACAGGCCAATATCACTGATGAACATTGATGCAAAAATCCTCAACAAAATACTAGCAAACAGAATCCAACAGCACATTAAAAGGATCATACATTATGATCAAGTGGGGTTTAATCCCAGGAATGCAAGGATTCTTCAATATACACAAATCAGTCAATGAGATACACCATATTGACAAATTGAAGGAGAAAAACCGTATGATCATCTCAGTAGTTGCAGAGAAAGCTTTCGACAAAATTCAACACCCATTTATGATAAAAACCCTCCAGAAAGTAGGCATAGAGGGAACTTACCTCAACATAATAAAAGCCATATATGACAAACGCACAGGCAACATCATTCTCAACAGTGAAAATCTGAAACCATTTCCCTTAAGATCAGGAACAAGACAAGGTTGCCCACTCTCACCATTATTCAACATAGTTTTGTAAGTTTTAGCCACAGCAATCAGAGAAGAAAAGGAAATAAAAGGAATCCAAATTGGAAAAGAAGAAGTAAAGCTGTCACTGTTTGCAGATGACATGATACTGTACCTAGAGAATCCTAAAGATGCCACCAGCAAACTACTAGAGCTAATCAATGAATTTGGTAAAGTTGCAGGATACAAAATTAATGCACAGAAATCTCTTGCATTCCTATACACTAGTGATGAAAAATCTGAAAGTGAAATTAAGAAAACACTACCATTTACCATTGCAAGAAAAGGAATAAAATATCTAGGAATAAACCTACCTAAGGAGACAAAAGACCTGTATGCAGAAAATTATAAGACACTGATGAAAGAAATTAAAGATGATACAAACAGTTGGAGAGATATACCATGTTCTTGGATTGGAAGAATCAACATTGTGAAAATGACTATACTACCCAAAGTAATCTACAGATTCAATGCAATCCCTATCAAACCACCAATGTTTTTTTTTTTCACAGAACTAGAACAAAAAATTTCACAATTTGTATGGAAACACAAAAGACCCCGAATAGCCAAAGCAATCTTGAGAAAGAAAAACGGAGCTGGGTTAATCAGGCTTCCTGACTTCAGACTATACTACAAAGCTACAGTAATCAAGACAGTATGGTACTGGCACAAAAACAGAAATATAGATCAATGGCAGAGGATAGAAAGCCCAGAGATAAACCCATGCACATATGGTCACCTTATCTTTGATAAAGGGGACAAGAATATACAGTGGAGAAAAGATAGCCTCTTCAATAAGTGGTGCTGGGAAAACTGGACAGCTACATGTAAAAGAATGAAATCAGAACACTCCCTGACACCATACACAAAAATAAACTCAAAATGGATTAAAGACCTAAATGTAAGGCCAGACAGTGTCAATCTCTTAGAGGAAAACATAGGCAGAACACTGTATGACATAAATCACAGCAAGTTCCTTTTTGACCCACCTCCTAGAGAAATGGAAATAAAAACAAAAATTAACAAATGGGACCTAATGGAACTTAAAAGCTTTTGCACAGGAAAGGAAACCATAAACAAGATTAAAAGACAACCCTCAGAATGGGAGAAAATATTTGCAGGTGAGGCAACTGACAAAGGATTAATCTTCAAAACATACAAGCAACTCATGCAGCTCAATATCAAAAAAACCAAACAATCCAATCCAAAAATGGGCAGAAGACCTAAATAGACATTTCTCCAAAGAAGATATACAGATTGCCAACAAACACATGAAAAAATGCTCAACATCATTAATCATTAGAGAAATGTAAATCAAAACTACAATGAGAGGGTTTCCCTGGTGGCGCAGTGGTTGAGAGTCTGCCTGCTGATGCAGGGGACATGGGTTCGTGTCCCGGTTCGGGAAGATCCCACATGCTGTGGAGCAGCTGGGCCTGTGAGCCATGGCTGCTGAGCCTGCGTGTCTGGAGCCTGTGCTCTGCAACAGGAGAGGCCACAACAGTGAGAGGCCTGCGAACAGCAAAAAATAAAAAATAAAAAAAATAAAAATAAAAAAATACAATGAGATATCATCTCACACTCTTCAGAATGGCCATCATCAAAAAATCTACAAACAATAAATGCTGGAGAGTGTGTGGAGAAAAGGGGACCCTCTTGCACTGTTAGTGGGAATATAAATTGATGCAGCCACTATGCAGAAGAGTATGGAGGTTCCTTAAAAAACTAAAAATAGAACTACCATATGACCCAGCAATCCCACTGCTGGGCATATACCCTGAGAAAATCATAATTCAAAAAGAGTCATGCACCACAATGTTCATTGGAGCTCTATTTACAAAATCCAGGATATGGAAACAACCTAAGTGTCCATCAACAGATGAATGGATAAAGAAAACGTGGCACATATTACAATGGAATATTACTCAGCCATAAAAAGAAATGATATTGAGTTATTTGTAGTGAGGTGGATGGACATAGAGTCTGTCATACAGAGTGAAGTTAGTCAGAAAGAGAAAAACAAATACCATATGGTAACACATATATATGGAATCTAAGAAATAAAAATAAAAAAATAAAAGGTCATGTAGGTCCTAGGGCCAAGATGGGAATAAAGTCACAGACCTAATAGAGAAAGGACTTGAGGACACGGGGAGGGGGAAGGGTGAGCTGGGATGAAGTGAGAGAGTGGCATGGACATATATACACTACAAAATGTAAAATAGATAGGTAGTGGGAAGCAGCTGCATAGCACAGGGAGATTAGCTCAGTGCTTTGTGACCACCCAGAGGGGTGGGATAGGGAGGGTGGGAGGGAGGGAATTGCAAGAGGGAAGAGATATGGGGATATGTGTATATGTATAACTGATTCACTTTGTTATGAAGCAGAAACTAACACACCATTGTAAAGCAATTATACTTCAATAATGATGTTAAAAAAAAAAAAAAAAAGAAATGGCCAAACTGAACATAGCCATTCCAGTGAACCTGGTTACATTCTTACTTTGAAGAACTGCTGAAAAGAGGGATTTAATCCAGTACGTACGAAGCAGTAGTAAGAGGCCCAGTGCAGTCATGCCAATCCCTGTTGATCCGAGACCAACATTTGAACCCCCAGTTTGGTCATCAGTGACAGACACACTGGTAATGGAGCTGCCGTCCCCAGTGCTGATGCCCGTGGTACCCGGGTACAAGCACATGTGGTCAGTGTCACAGTTGCAAGCCTTTAACTCCACGATCTGCAGCAACTCGCATGCTCTGTTAAAACTCTCCTTTACTAGGATTGGGATATCGTAATATAAGGGATATAAAGGCTGCTCGGCTGTCAGGATTGCAGAGGTAGCTGAAAAGGAAGAGAAGGGAGAGAAAATAAATTAAAATTCCTTGGGGGTAGCCCATCCTAATACCCAAGACTAACTTAGGTCCTGATTATTTTTCATGCTCCTTTGATCATAGAGTACATTGCATTTTTAAAAATTAACGCTTATGATGCTTATTTCCAGAGTATAATGTTATATGCTATCATACTTTAGCATATAATATGCACTCAATGAATATTTGTCCAGTGAATGAAGAATATTGAGCTGAAAGGAAATATTGGAAGTCTCCTATTTGGGATTGTAGTTTACAAATACCCTTCTGAAGACTGTTGTTATCTCTTTTTCAAAACTGCTGTCCTATTATTTAAAATTATTCCAATAACTATTATTTTCCTAATTCTTTGTGCTACGATTACCTATTGATTTTTGTAGAAACTATTGCTTAAAACATAGGTTGAAATTTGCTTATCGACCCGAGGAGGGTTTAGAGGTGATTTACTCCTAAGTCATGAATAGTAATTGATTAATCCTTAACATTCAATTATTATTATTATTATTATTATGGGTTATTACTTTCAGTTAGTTATGTGATAAGCTGGCTAGGTCTACCAAAATGTAACCTGTGGTCAAAATAAGAGTCAAGTAAGGAATGGCCACAACCTGTTAGGTGGGATTTTATTCTTTTTTTTTAAATTTAATTTATTTTTTATACAGCAGGTTCTTATTAGTTATCCATTTTATACATATTAGTGTATATATGTCAATCCCAATCTCCTAATTCAAGGTGGGATTTTATTCTGTTCTTCAACACGAACATATAAATAGGACCTAGGAATATTCTTTCCAATGTGATTACATTTTTTACAGGCAAATGCATAATATCATTTAAATACCTTTACAAACCTTCGTGCTGAACATTTTTTCTTATGTTTTTACTCATAGTATCTAGGATCTGAATGAGAAAAAAGTGGTTAGCAATTATTTAGAATAGTATATTGAGCTTTGTAGGGAAAGGTGAATTCAGAGTTGTCTTGATTTTAATGGAATTGCTTAGCTTTTTAAAATATTAAAGTGGTTTTGTGGGAAATGGCTAGAAAAAAGGTCACTTAATTTCCTCCAAGTCTTTAATGGTGGCATTTTTTTCTGGCATCATTTTAAGATGAATGGAGAAACTTGGTGGCCTCAGAAAGGTGGGTTTTTCCACTTACCTTGGACTCTGTAGTCTGACCCCCATCTCACCACCCTACCTCCTGAAGTTTCCTGTTTCCCCAAATGAATATGTGATTAGGGAGCTATTGTAGCCCAAATGAGGTTCTCTCATAATGTTTCATTTTCTATTATACATTTAACATCTCAGGAAAAAGAACCCAAGGTATATAGTGTTATGTTGCCTGAAATTTATTCTCAATTTTTATTGATGTGAGGCCTTCATTTTAAAGTAGCAACAGTTGGTATATACACACATACTATTATGGGCTCTTTACACTTTTGGTGGAAATAGAGTTAGAAAGTATTGTTACGTGACTTGACTAATTATTTGGTAATTAGTTTTGCTTTTGGTCTTAAAGTATGAGCAACTTTGCATTCTGCTTACCAGTTATAGATCTGATATCCCCACTGTCTGCTGTCCCTGGGGGTTCATCAACAACACAGAAGGTGAAGGGAGACCCATAAGAGTGATCGTTAATGCCTGTTGCAGAGATAAGTGTGGAGGGAGAGGCAAGGCAGAGGGTTTCCCTCTCAGCAACAATGACTGGGCAGTAATCCTTGATATCAGGAACTTTGATACATATGGTTCCAGTGGCTGTTTTCCTAGAGCCATCTGAAACAGCAAAACATATCAGGTGTTGGGATAAATGATGTCAGGGAGAAAATTCTTTCTCATATCCCATGATGACGCCACAGCATAGAGGACTAGTATGACTGATTCCGGTGGGTGATAGGTTCCTGCCTGCTTCAATCTCGTGAAGTCACTCTTGCCTTTGCTCATTACCTTCCAGCCACAGTGGTTTCTTTTAAGTTCTTTGAACAAGTTCTTTCCTGACCCAGAATGCTTGGGCATTCTATTCATCTTCCTAAAATGTTTTTCATCCCTGTTTTATTCTGCTAACTCCTACACATCTCAGGATGCAAAATTACATGTCCTTTCTCACAGAAGGTTTACTGCTTTCTATTCCTACCCTGTCCCCCCAGATGAGACCCCTCCAGTCCAGCTTAGAGCCTTCCATTCTGGATACTTATTGAGTCCCGTGTTTGTGGAAATAACTGCAATTGAAGTTAAATAATTATGTTTTTTTCTTTCTGTTTCATTGTTTAAGTCCATCTATTAGATGCTATTTCTCTCTGAAATGGTACTTCTAAAAACAAATATAAATATATTAAATTTTTTCCTGATCCATTTGAAACAAATTTTGGGCTAGTATAGCTTATTAGAAGGGGCAGAGGACCAAGAGATAAAAGTCTGGGCTTTTACTCCACTTTTCTACTTTATGTTGAATAAAGAATTATTTTGTTTTTAACTTGCAAAGTCTTAGAGTTCTCATTTGTAGATGAGAACATTATTATCCCTAGGTATTTTTCTAGGTCACCTTTTGAGAAGTTAATAAATGTCTTTTAAAGATGTTTTCTGTATGCCTAAGTGGTAGAGTCATTTAGTTAATTAAATGATAACAAACCAGGAGCCTATTCACACCCTACATGGTTTTGTACAGTATGTTCTTATACCCGATTCCACAGTGGACTTTCTAGATTTAGGTTCATTAGAGAGACACCAGATTATCACATGGATTGAGTGCTGTGTTGTTCTCTGATCCTCCAGAAATTTCCTATGGCCTCGTGCTGTGGCAAAACCGCAGCTCAAGCTATTGTTGACAGCATCTGCTCCCCTACTGCGTTTGCTATACGCAGAGCCCTGCTTCTTCACCTGGTGGCTGAGCATCCTTGAGCAAACTTATCCCAACCATCTGGATAGCTTTTGCCAGTGCCGATATTCTGCTTAGATGAATAAACAATGGCCCTTGTTTTTAGGCTTCTGTGGATACATTTTGAGGTATTTTTCTTTTTATTTACTTGAAATGACTAATTTTTTATTCTTGTTTTTGAAGATTTTCACCTATGACCCGTGTACAAACATTGGCTATGGCCAACCTGGCTAGAATTCATTTTAGTAACAAGCCCTCTAGAATACTGATAGTAAATAAGATTATAATATTTATATAACTCACCCAGATGTTAAAAGTGACACTCATAGGATGAAGATCAGAGTGTATGGACTGTAATTGTTTGGGCATTACCATGGTTTCTCTTTCGATCTTATATTGCCCGTTTATCTTTCTCTTTGGCTACTGTAAATCTCAGATATAAATTTATTGCTAAACCTACAATATCTATCTTCTATTAGGTATGTATCTGGGACATCTATTTTCTCCCTTCTTTCCTGGTGATCTTTTTCTGTTGTTTTGTTTTGTAGTAGCTGGTTTCCCAGACATTGCTCTGGAGAATCATTAACTATCACTAAATAAACAAATTCCTGTTGCTACTCACCAAGAGGAATGTTTAATAGATTTTCCCACGTGAGAGGCAGCTCAATTACAAGTTAATTCAGTGCATCTGAACTTAATGACTTTTAATTTGGATCTTATATTTGGAATAAGCTTGTACTTTCTTGGTCTTTATTTTGTTTATTTATTTATTTTTTCCATATTTGAAAATAACATTTATTGCATAATTTACTAGCAGGTAACAAGGGAATAAGTACATTTGGGATATTAAGGTATTCCTTATACTTGAATAAGTCTGAATTACTGGTAAGTGAGCTACAAGTAAAGTAGAGCATTATGTTTAAAGTTGTTGGAAATCGGAGCAAATTGAAACAAAAATAGATACACTCTTCCCATCACTCAGTGTTAAGGAAAACACGACCTATTATCGGCCTTTCCTTCTACAGTTACATTACATAGCAGGAAACTCTCAATCTTTTGCGTCATCCTTTTCTAGAGAAGCTTATCAACTCTTCCTTGTCACAGATATTTCTGACCCTTATGTTCTCCCAAGATTTCTTTTTTTTTTTTTTGCGGTACGCGGGCCTCTCACTGCTGTGGCCTCTCCCGTCGCGGAGCACAGGCTCCGGACGCGCAGGCCCAGCGGCCATGGCTCACGGGCCCAGCCGCTCCGCGGCATGTGGGGTCTTCCCGGACCGGGGCACGAACCCGCGTCCCCTGCATCGGCAGGCGGACTCTCAACCACTGCGCCACCAGGGAAGCCCCCAAGATTTCTTTTTTTATGCACTCTTTTTTCTGCGTTTGTTTTTGCCTTTTTTAGCAGCTTAAGGTGACTCAACTTACTTCACTTTCTGCTGTCTCTGATCCATCCTCAAACGTTATTCAATTTTTTATTTTTTAACATCTTGATTGGATATAATTGCTTTACAATGGTGTGTTAGTTTCTGCTTTATAACAAAGTGAATCAGTTATACATACACATATGTTCCCATATCTCTTCCCTCTTGCGTCTCCCTCCCTCCTCACCCTCCCTATCCCGCCCCTCTAGGTGGTCACACAGCACCGAGCTGATCTCCCTGTGCTATGCAGCTGCTTCCCACTGGCTATCTCTTTTACGTTTGGTAGTGTATATATGTCCATGCCACTCTCTCACTTCATCCCAGCTTACACTTCCCCCTCCCCGTGTCCTCAAATCCATTTTCTAGTAGGTCTGTGTCTTTATTCCCATCTTGCCCCTAGGTCCTTCATGACCTTTTATTTTTTTAGATTCCATATATATGTGTTAGCATACGGTATTTGTTTTTCTCTTTCTGACTTACTTCACTCTGTATGACAGACTCTAGGTCCATCCTTTCTTGGTCTTTAACATCTTACTTTGGACCACAACACTCACATAGGCCTCTTATTGTAGCTGAGTTTTAGTGGCTCTAAAATGCCTATTCACTTCGGGACACTGCCTTTCCTGCAGGTCATCCCCAGGTGAATTTTCTGCACCCTTGTAGCACTTACTTTAAGTAAACATTTCTAACATACTCTACAAGCTGATCAACCATCTCAAGAGATGAGGTCATAAGCAGAAACTGAATTTTATTTATATATTTTAACTTTCATGCTTTACACTGTTAAGTCACATGCAGTTATTTTTTGGAAATAGGTGAAATAAATTATGACTTAAATGTAAATTATGGTTATAAGGATACTGAATTCAGTCCTTGACCTAAGGTATTTCGAGCTCTTTGTGAGTCTTACAGACACCAATAAACTATATGTTTTATTTGAGTCAATCTAATATCAATATTAGAATAACATTTGTATTGAATGTAATAGTAATAATTTTACTAAAATTTGAAAATAAATTTTCTTACCATCTATAGCCAGGATCTCTGCTGTGTATATCCCACTGGTAATATGTTTTGACTTCTTATCAAATTCCCTAGAAAATTGTATCTCACCAGTCCTTGAATCTACTTTTAACCAGTTGCCTGCATCATGTCCCACGATATACCTGTTTTTAAATAAAGTCATTCATCCATTCATCATTTGCTTATATGAAAGTTAATCATTTTAAGCCACACAATGTGCTGAACTTATATATGGTGTTTGCATTCTTTATGGTGATAATTGACTTGGTTTATAAAATGTAAATAGAATAAACTTCCAGTATTGAACATATTAGTGCAGAGTCACAACAGAATTTTATAATTATTACTCTTCTGGCTCTTAATATAATTGTTAATAAAATGAATTTATTTTAGGTATGAATTTATTTCAGGTCTGTTCATGAAATCACAGCACTGTATATTGAGGGAATATGCTTTATTCATTTTCACATGTGGTACACTTTGTTTTTCTCAGATTTTAAGGCATATTGGTTTCAGACTACCTCATTGTTGACCTGTTAGGGGTTGTGGTGTCATCTAGCCAGCTTGTGTATATGGATTTTTGTTACATGTAATGGATTCAAAGTTCTTGACCTCATTGAAAGAAAATCTGGCATAAATTCAAATGTCCAAGGCATTTATATGGCATATTCTTTCCCCTGATAGACTTCAGAATTTTTGTTGTCTGTCAATTTATTAGCTGATTAAGTAATCAAAACTGTTAATTTCAAAATTAATTTATAGGTCAGTAGATTTTGTTCACTCCAAAAATATTGGGAGGAAGAAAATAAGAAAGACAAGGAAAAGACAGAGAGAATACTTATATATTTCACTATCGTTATTTCCCAGAATATCTTATATAGGTCTAATTCCTGTATAATCTGTGTATCTGGTGTCCATAATACCTACCTTTCTATTGTTCCAATTCTGACCTCTCTTTAGGCTCATCAAATTTCTGAGATACCTGTGTTTCAGCTACTGTTAACATTTTTTTGTTTGTTTTAGGTCAAGCAGGAGATTGAAATTAGCCACAAAGTCAGTAGATAATACAGGTTTAAAGGAAAAAAAATAGTGACTCATCTTTAATGATGTCTTATTGTTTATAAAATAGCTTAATCATCCTGGGTCCAGGGTAGTACAACAGGGCATAAAAGACCAAAGAGACTCATAGAGTAACTGTAGGTGGCTCTTTGATCTTACAGTTGCTCCCTGGACACAATTACTCCTTTAACCCGTTGGAGCCCTTACTGCGTCTAAAACACTATTAACATTCTGAAAAAAAAATGGTAATACCACAATAGCATTCTAAAACAAAAAAACAACGACAAAAAACAAAGCAAAACTCTGAAAGCATTTCAATCCACATACACTAGCACATACTAGTGAATTAACATAGGACAGAACCGTGCTTTATCTCTTAAACATGAGCAAAATATTTGCAGTACCTGACATTTTTTGCAGGATTTCCTGTAACCAAATCTATAGCTGTATATGTGCCAAGTACATAATTCAATAAGGAATTTCCTTTTATTCCTTCTTGCACACTGAAAATCATAGAATTTGGATGAAATGCGGGTCCTTCTCTCACATTAACAACTTGAATTCTCACAGGGGTTGAGTGCATTTGGAATTAAGAGGCAACTGAGTGGTGAAACTCAGCTTGGTTTTTAACTCTGATACTAAGATGAATATTAGGCACTTGTTCATAACCCAGCATCTGAAAAGACAGAAGGTAAAAAACTCTGAAACAGCAAAAGGACTCTCTTGATAGAATAAGAAGCCAAGATAAAAAAGCAGCACACTAGGGTTTCCCTGGTGGCGCAGTGGTTGAGAGTCCGCCTGCCGATGCAGGGGACGTGGGTTCGTGCCCCAGGCCGGGAAGATCCCACATGTGGCGGAGCGGCTGGGCCCGTGAGCCATGACCGCTGAGCCTGCGCGTCCGAAGCCTGTGCTCTGCAACGGGAGAGGCCACAGGGGTGAGAGGCCCGCGTACCGCAAAAAAAAAAAAAAAAAAAAAAGCAGCACACTAGAATAAAGGCCAGGAGCTATGCAATTCTGATCTTGAATTGACAATGTTTTATTTATTACTGCATTAGGTATCTCAGGCATGTTATTTCCTTTATCTTTTGGCATAATCAGGTACATGGGTTCATTTAGGCCTGTGACTTTAAACTGGACTCCAATTTTGGAGTTTTGAACTTCTTATTTTAAAAACACTGAAATGAAAGATGATCCTTCTTTCTCAAATGAGGTGCTTATGAAAAATAAAAAGTAAAACTTAGAATGAAATAAAAATGTTTACAACTATTGAATGAATAAATAGTAGCCAGGTTTCCTTTGTAGAATGCATATCTGAGAATATCTTGGAAGTATAATCAGAGAATCAAGAAGCCAATATGTATGATGTAATTGAATGTGTAATTTTATTTTATTTTATTTTATTTTATTTTATTTTATTTTATTTTTTGCGGTAGGAAGCCCCTTCGCGGGTGGAGACTGCGGGTGGCGGAGGGGGGAAGCTTCGGAGCCGCGGAGGAGAGCACAGCAACAGGGGCGCTGAGGGCAAAGCAGACAGATTCCCGCACAGAGGATCGGCGCCGACCGGCACTCACCAGCCCGAGAGGCTTGTCTGCTCCCCCGCCGGTGCGGGCGGGGCTGGGAGCTGAGGCTCGGGCTTCGGTCGGAGCGCAGGGAGAGGACTGGGGTTGGCGGCGTGAACACAGCCTGCAGGGGGTTAGTGCACCACGGCTAGCCGTCAGGGAGTCCGGGAAAAAGTCTGGACCTGCCGAGGAGGCAAGAGACTTTTTCTTCCCTCTTTGTTTCCTGGTGCGCGAGGAGAGGGGATTAAGAGCGCTGCTTAAAGGAGCTCCAGAGACGGGCGCGAGCCGCGGCTAACAGCGCGGACCACAGAGACGGGCCTGAGGCACTAGGGCTGCTGCTGCCGCCACCAGGAAGCCTGTGTGTGAGCACAGGTCACTCTCCACACCTCCCCTCCCGGAGCCTGTGCAGCCCGCCAACGCCAGGGTCCTGAGATCCAGGGACGGCTTCCCCGGGAGAATGCACAGTGCGCCTTAGGCTGGTGCAACGTCCTGCTGGCCTCTGCCGCCGCAGGCTCGCCACGCACTCCGTGCCCCTCTCTCCCCCCGGCCTGAGTGAGCCAGAGCCCCCGGGTCAGCGGCTCATTTAACCCCGTCCTGTCTGAGCGAAGAACAGACGTCCTCCGGAGACCTACACGCAGAGGCGGGGCCAAATCCAAAGCTGAGCCCCCGGAGCTCTGTGCGAACAAAGAAGAGAAAGGGAAATCTCTCCCAGCAGCCTCAGGAGCAGCGGATTAAATCCCCACAATCAACTTGATGTACCCTGCATCTGTGGAATACATGAATAGACAACGAATAATCCCAAATTGAGGAGGTGGACTTTGAGAGAAAGATTTATTATTATTTTTTTCTTTTCCCCTTTTCCTCTTTTTATGAGTGTGTATGTGTATTCTTCTGTGTGAGATTTTGTCTGTATAGCTTTGCTTTCACCATTTGTCCTAGGGGTCTGTCTTTTTTTTTTAACTTAAAAAATTTTTTTTCTATCTTAATAATTTTTTATTTTAATAACCTTATTTTATTTTATCTAACATTATTCTATTTTATCCTTCCTTCCTCCCTCCCTCCTTCTTCCTTCCTTCCTTCCTTCCTTCCTTCCTTCCTTCCTTCCTTCCTTTCTTTCTTTCTTTCTTTCTTTCTTTCTTTCTTTCTTTCTTTCTTTCTTTCTTTCCTCATTTTCTCACTTTTATTCTGAGCCGTGTGGATGAAAGGCTCTTGGTGCTGCAACCAGAAGTCAGAGCTGTGCCTCTGAGGTGGGAGAGCCAACTTCAGGACACCGGTCTACAAGAGACCTCCCAACCCCACATAATGTCAAACGGCGAAAATCTCCCAGAGATCTCCATCTCAACTCCAGCACCCAACTTCACTCAAAGACCAGCAAGCTACAGTGCTGGACACCCTATGCCAAACAACTAGCAGGACAGGGACACAACCCCACCCATTAGCAGAGAGGCTGCCGAAAATCATAATAAGACCACACCCGATAACACACCACCTGACGTGGACCTGCCCACCAGAAAGACAAGATCCAGCCTCATCCATCAGAATACAGGCACTAGTCCCCTCCACCAGGAAGCCTAAACAACCCACTGAACCAACTTTAGCCACTGGGGACAGACACCAAAAACAACGGGAACTACGAACCTGAAGCCTGCAAAAAGGAGACCCCAAACACAGTAAGATAAGCAAAATGAGAAGACAGAAAAACACACAGCAGATGAAGGAGCAAGATAAAAACCCACCAGACCTAACAAATGAAGCGGAGATAGGCAGTCTATCTGAAAAAGAATTCATAATAATGATAGTAAAGATGATCCAAAACCTTGGAAATAGAATTAACAAGGACCTAGAAGAACGAAAGATGAAACAAGCAACAATAAGCAACACAATAAATGAAATTAAAAATACTCTAGATGGGGCTTCCCTGGTGGTGCAGTGGTTGAGAGTCCTCCTGCCGATGCAGGGGACCCGGGTTCGTGCCCCGGTCCGGGAAGATCCCACATGGCGCGGAGCGGCTGGGCCCGTGAGCTGTGGCTGCTGAGCCTGCGTGTCCAGAGCCTGTGCTCTGCAACGGGAGAGGCCACAACAGTGAGAGGCCCACGTACAAAAAAAAAAAAAAAAAAAAAAAAAAAAAAAAAAAAAAAAAAATACTCTAGATGGGATCAATAGCAGAATAACTGAGGCAGAAGAACGGATAAGTGACGTGGAAGTAACGACTGCAGAGCAAAATAAG
The DNA here is from genome assembly GCA_004363435.1 of Platanista minor. NCBI lineage: Eukaryota > Metazoa > Chordata > Mammalia > Artiodactyla > Platanistidae > Platanista > Platanista minor. The sequence continues at coordinate 15,466 of RJWK010045716.1, forward strand.
GAAAAAAGAATGAAGAGAACTGAGGACAGTCTCAGAGACCTCTGGGATAACATTAAACGCACCAACATTCGAATTATAGGGTTTCCAGAAGAAGAAGAGAAAAAGAAAGGGACTGAGAAAATATTTGAAGAGGTTATAGTTAAAAACTTCCCGGGCTTCCCTGGTGGCGCAGTGGTTGAGAGTCCACCTGCCGATGCAGGGGACACGGGTTCATGCCCCGGTCCGGGAGGATCCGACATGCCGCGGGGCGGCTGGGCCCGTGAGCCATGGCCTCTGGGCCTGCGCATCCGGAGCCTGTGCTCCGCAACGGGAGAGGCCACGGCAGTGAGAGGCCCGCGTACCACAAAAAAACAAAAAAAACAAAAAACTTCCCTAATATGGGAAAGGAAATAGTTCATCAAGTCCAGGAAGCAGAGAGAGTCCCATACAGGATAAATCCAAGGAGAAACACACCAAGGCATATACTAATCAAACTATCAAAAATTAAATACAAAGAAAACATATTAAAAGCAGCAAGGGAAAAACAACAAATAACACACAAGGGAATCCACTTAAGGTTAACAACTGATCTTTCAGCAGAAACTCTTCAAGCCAGAAGGGACTGGCAGGACATATTTAAAGTGATGAAGGAGAAACACCTGCAACCAACATTACTCTACCCAGCAAGGATCTCATTCAGATTTGAGGGAGAAATTAAAACCTTTACAGACAAGCGAAAGCTGAGAGAGTTCAGTACCACCAAACCAGCTTTACAACAAATGCTAAAGGAACTTCTCTAGGCAAGAAACACAAGAGAAGGAAAAGACCTACAATAACAAACCCAAAACAATTAAGAACATGGGAATAGGAACATACATATTGATTATCACCTTAAATGTAAATGGATTAAATGCTCCCACCAAAAGACACAGAATGGCTGAATGGATACAAAAACAAGACCCATATATATGATGTCTACAAGAGACCCACGTCAGACCTAGAGACACATACAGACTGAAAGTAAGGGGATGGAAAAAGATATTCCATGCAAACGGAAACCAAAAGAAAGCTGGAGTAGCAATTCTCATATCAGACAAAATAGACTTTAAAATAAAGACTATTACAAGAGACAAAGAAGGGCACTACATAATGATCAAGGGGTCAATCCAAGAAGAAGATATAACAATTGTAAATATTTACGCACCCAACAAAGGAGCACCTCAATACATAAGGCAACTACTAACAGCCATAAAAGGGGAAATCGACAGTAGCACATTCATAGTAGGGGACTTTAACAGCCCACTTTCACCAATGGACAGATCATCCACAATGAAAATAAATAAGGAAACACAAGCTTTAAATGATACATTAAACAAGATGGACTTAATTGATATTTATAGGACATTCCATCCAAGAACAACAGAACACACATTTTTCTCAAGTGCTCATGGAACATTCTCCAGGATAGATCATATCTTGGGTCACAAATCAAGCCTTGGTAAATTTAAGAAAATTGAAATCGTATCAAGTATCTTTTCCGACCGCAACGCTATGAGACTAGGTATCAATTACAGGAAAAGATCTGTAAAAAACACAAACACATGGAGGCTAAACAAACACTACTTAATAACGAAGCGATCACTGAAGAAATCAAAGAGGAAATCAAAAAATACCTAGAAACAAATGACAATGCAGACAAGTTGACCCAAAACCTATGGGATACAGCCAAAACAGTTCTAAGAGGGAAGTTTATAGCAATACAATCCTTCTTTAAGAAACAGGAAACATCTTGAATGGAAAACCTAACCTTGCACCTAAAGCAATTAGAGAAAGAAGAACAAAAAAACCCCAAAGTTAGCAGAAGGAAAGAAATCATAAAGGTCAGTTCAGAAATAAATGAAAAAGAAATGAAGGAAATGATAGCAAAGATCAATAAAACTAAAAGCTGGTTCTTTGAGGACATAAACAAAATTGATAAACCATTAGCCAGACTCATCAAGAAAAAAAGGGAGAAGACTCAAATCAATAGAAGTAGAAATGAAAAAGGAGAGGTAACAACTGACACTGCAGAAATACAAAACATCATGAGAGATTACTACAAGGAACTCTATGCCAATAAAATGGACAACCTGGAAGAAATGGAAACATTCTTAGAAAGGCACAACCTGCCAAGACTGAATCAGGAAGAAAGAGAAAATATGAACAGACCAATCACAAGCACTGAAATTGAAACTGTGATTAAAAATCTTCTAACAAACAAAAGCCCAGGACTAGATGGCTTCACAGGCGAATTCTATCAAACATTTAGAGAAGAGTTAACACCTATCCTTCTCAAACTCTTCCAAAATATAGCAGAGGGAGGAACACTCCCAGATTCATTCTACGAGGCCACCATCACCCTGATACCAAAACCAGACAAGGATGTCACAAAGAAAGAAAACTACAGGCCAATATCACTGATGAACATAGAT
>RJWK010045717.1:0-17912 GCA_004363435.1 Platanista minor
CTAACCTCCAGTTTAGGGAGCCCTCCAGATGTTGACTCCTTGCCATCCTCTTCAGATGTTCTCATGTAGAGGATCTCCTGGGCCACTCACCCCCATGACTGTATACCTCCATTTTCTTGGCTAGTAGAGTGAGATTTGGCGACCTTGCCTCAGCCTGTCATTTGTTTCAGGCCAGACATCCTCATAGAACACCATATCAGGCCCAGATTCTAGTGAGGCTTCTTGGACACAGTCAGCGAGGCCACCAGAGCACTGTCAGTTGGGCATCCTGAATGAGCGGGCCTCTGTCTTTCTGGGAGGGAGGTCAGACGATTTGAGGATGGTCATGAAGAGGAAATGAGATTTTATAAAGTGCCCAGCGTCGTGCTTGGTATACAGTGGGTACTTAGGACTGTTAGTTCCCATCTTTTCTTAGGACCTTCAAGGGGCTTTCTTGGTGAGGAGAAAATTGATGGCTCTTCTTATTTAGAATTCAGCACTTCAGGAGAAATGGACAGCAGAGGGAGCCAGGGAGGTGGGGTTCTATTCTCTTGATCAGAGCTGAGATTTATTTCATAATAGCTACTTGGCCCACTGACTGCTTAGTCACTTAATCCACTGTCACCTCCATTAGTCACTGCTCCTGGGCTACTTCTTATCACAATTATAATTCCTTTAGTTAATTTTAAACCCAGTCTTATTGCCATTGGAAAAATCAAGTTGGAACCCAGCAAAGCCAAGTGAGAAAAACCTGCAGGAGACATGAAATTTTAGGATCAGATGGACCTATCAGTGGAGGATTTCAAAAATAAAGACAGTGTTTTACTGGGCAAAGGATGAATTGAAAAGTCAAAGGAAGATGGGCTAAGGTTTGACCTCAAAGAATCCAGTAGGGTAAACATCTTGGTTTGATGCAGACCAGGGAAGGATCTGATGGAAGACCCCTGGACCAGGCTATTTGTCTCAATGCAGTCCTTCAAGGCAGACTCAGAAGGTAGGGCTGCAAAAGTGATGCTGAACGATGTCATAGGGTTTCTGGAAAACCTAAGAATAGTGTTGGGACTTTCCTGGTGGCACAGTGGATAAGACTCTGTGCTCCCAATGCAGGGGGCCTGCTGGGTTCAATCCCTGGTCAGGGAACTAGATCCCACATGCATGCCGCAACTAAGAGTTCGCATACCACAACTAAGGAGCCCATGTGCCACAACTAAGGATCCCTGGGGCCACAACTAAAACCCTAAACAACTAACTAACTAACTAAATATTAAAAAAAAAAAATAGTGTTAGTGGTGATGCCTCTCAGGCAGGGATGGCTTTATGGGTGTGAGACCTGTACAGTTACACAGGGCCTTACTCTCAGAGGAGGCGGGGATCTTGGTTTGTCCTCTGCTGTCACTGTCTTGAAATTCTTAATAATCTTTTCTTTGAAAAGATTTGTGTTTTGTAAGAAACCTCGATGGAGCATGCATGCAAGCAGAGGAGATATTCTAGGCAACATGCGTGTAAGTTATAGGCCAGGCCTCTAAACAAAGCAGGTAACATGCATGCTGAGGAGTTGGCCTGACAATCCTGTATGCATGCCTGGGGTGTCCAGGGTGCTGCAGGGCACAGCCCCAGGGCAAGATTGGTAATGGTGATGGTGACAGCAGCAGCAGAGGTAGTGATGTGGCCATGGGAGAGAGGAGGAGCTGTACTATGGCCAGTGCTGGCATCTACGGCGGGAGGTTGGCTTGCCTGTCCATCCTGGAGCCTGTCCTTGTTTCACATGGACAGATATTAACTCCAGCCTGAGCACTAGGACAGGAACTACAGGAATAGAGAGTTAACTTTGTCAGAAAATTATTACAAAATATAAGTGTACACATGGACTTTGTAATAAAGCATACATGAGAGTTATAATTCTTTAAAGTCTATTTATATTACAAGTGTTCTTTTTTATTGAAATATATTTGACATATAACACTGTAAATTTAAGGTGTACAACATGTTGATTTGATACACTTATATACTGTAGTATGATTGGCATTGTGACGATAGTTAGCACCTCTATCATGCCACATATCATCATTTCTTTTTAATGATTGGAATAATTAAGATCTAGTCTCTTTGATTATAATACAATATTGTTGCCTGTATTTGCTGTACTATACATTCTTAAAGTCACATTGCATGTAGGTGGTGCTCACTTGTATATTGATTAGCTGGCTGTATTAGAAGCATAGAGGAAGAAAAGAGAGGAATAGAGAATAATTCACCTAATCATTTCCTAATATCCTTTTTTTGCAGTGTTTTTTTATTTTTACATCTTTATTGGAGTATAATTGCTTTACAATGGTGTTACTTTCTGCTTTATAACAAAGTGAATCAATTATACATATATATATGTTCCCATATCTCCTCCCTCTTGCATCTCCCTCCCTCCCACCCTCCCTATCCCACCCATCCAGGTGATCACAAAGCACTGAGCTGAACTCCCTGTGCTATGCGTCTGCTTCCCACTAGCTATCTATTTTACGTTTGGTAGTGTACATATATCCACTTTATCACAGCTTACCCCTCCCCCTCCCCATATCCTCAAGTCCATTCTCCAGTTTTGCAGTGTTTTTAAAAAATATTCTTATTGAAGTATAGTTGATTTACAATGTCTTGTTATTTTGAGGTGTATAGCACAGTGATTCAGTTATACACACACACACACACACACACACACACACACACACACACACGCACACATACTTTTTCAGATTCTTTTCCCTTATAGGTTATTATAAAATATTGAGTATAGTTCCCTGTGCTATACAGTAGGCCCTTGTTGGTTACCTATTTTATATATAGTAATGTGTATATGTTAATCCCAACTTCCTAATTTGTCCCTCCCTCTCCCTTCAAAGAATTTAGAATCTTTGGGTTTGGAAACTGCTGCAACATAGCAAAGCAAACATGCCTAGAAAGAGGAATCAAATTTAAAGGTCATCACATTCAATAGAAAAGAACACCATTTTCATATGATTTTTTAAAAAATATTTATTTATTTATTTGTTTGTTTGTTTATCTGCACTGGGTCTTAGTTGCAGCATGAGGGATCTTCGTTGCCGTGTATGGGATCTTTAATTGCATCATGCTGGATCTAGTTCCCTGACCAGGGATTGAACCTGGGCCCCCTGCATTGGGAGCATGAGTCTTAACTGCTGGACCACCAGGGAAGTCCCCATATGATTCTTTGGATGAACCAATCATTAATCAAGACAATTTAAAAAGTAATTTTGCTTTGTAATTGAAAATACAGCCATATAATGCATACACAGATGTTTCAAATGAGATACAAATCATGATGCCACTTTTGGTTTCTTGTACATCCTCCACAAGTTACAGGAAATGTCGGAGGAAACATTAAGATGTCATTGCATGAATTTATATTTAAAATTAAATTCAGACTTACACAAAACTGAATTGTGTGAAGAGGTAAATCTTTTTAGAAAAATTGTTTTGCAAGAAACATCAGCTCTAGCTGCACTAAAATTTATATTTCAAAATAATTTATCAGAAATTTATCCCAGTGTTGTCACAATCTATACAATACTCTTAACAGTTCCAGTAACAGCTGCATCAGCAGAAAGATCCTTCTGAAGATAAAAAATTACTAAAATTATTTGTGATCTTGCATTTGCCAAGCGAGATGCTTTCAATTACATCAACTGAAAACGAAGTTGCTAAAAGTATAAATTTTGAGAACCCAATAAACGAATATCCAGAAAAGCCAGCCAGAAGAATCTCATAGTCAATCAAGATACCACATTAATAATGTATTATTATTTATTTTGTTATGTAAATTTATGATATCAAAATATTATATTTCTGCAATTTATAAATTTATGTTGTGATTCACGTATCACCATCATACCTATGATGGTTTGCAAGTAACAGTATTTTTGAAAGAAAAAGTTTTATGTTTTAGTACCTTTAACTGCACTCCCCCCTGCTTTTAGAGTAAGGGGCCCTTTGCACTGGCCCTACCAATTGTGTAGCTAGCCCTGCTCTCAGGGCTACTTCTTAGCTTTCTTAAGATTCATTGTAGATAATGATCACTTGTCTCGTCTCCTTTGGTAAAAACCTCAAGTGTATTCCTAGAAAAGAGAAAGCTCTGGAGATCATGTAGAGACAACAGGCGGCCTCCTCCTCTGAGGCTTGCACCAAGAGACAAACCATCAGGAGCCGACTCATTCACTGTGGACTTGCCAGTCCTAGCACCGTGCCTGGCACAAGCTCAACAAACATTTGTCAAATGGAAGAGTTGTGAATACCATTGTAAGAGTGGGGGATGTTGAGTGTCAAAGAGTTTAAGCAAGATGTTCAAAGAAACAGAGCAATCTGTGGGGTTGAGATGGCTGAGACAAGATGAAATTCAAGGTGTGCTGACTTAGCCTTGTGTAGGATTTTCAAACATGTTCCTCAGAACATTCCTCCTGGGATGGTAATAAGGCTCATAAAATCAGGGTCCAATGGCAGAGCAGATTTGGGAAATGCTAGATTAAACAAAAGCAGTTTTTGTTTTGTTTCATCAAACTACAGTGTTATCAATGTTGTTGACATTCTGACATATACCCTGACCCTCTAAGAGAATGATGTGCTATGTAGTCTTTCCTCAAGTTGGTGATCATGGGAATTTTATTTGGTTGAGGCTGTTCTTCAGACACTACCTGGGAAATGGTCATTGGGTCCTTCCTTTCTGTTTCTTCTGTGTAGGGTCTCTAACAAATGACTAACAAGTGATGTTGAAATCCTTCAGCAGCCAAACTCTGGGACCCAAGCTAGTGTGCAAGTTCTGCTCTTGATTACTGAGCCAGGTAACATGGTGCCGAGGAATGGGTGTGGATCTGGAGCCTGGGAGCGCTTAGCTGTGTCACATTGGATAAGTCACCTCACCTCTCTGAGTCAGTTTTTCCAGCTATAAAATGGCAAGAATAAAATCTATATCTTGGGTTACTGGAGGCTTAAATGCAATAATGTATGTGATGTAATCTAGTACAAGGCCTGGCACATAATGGCTATTCAGGAAGTATTGGATCTCAAATTCCGGCAGTCAACCTATTTTCACTAGTAGGTGTTTGGCAAATACTTCTAAGTGGCAGAATCATGAATTTAGATGAAAGTTTTCAAGGAAACCAACCTAGAAAATGGGTATAAATTGGTATTAACCATGCTATTCTGATTGGAGTTGGGATGGGAGGCTGAGTGCAAAGACATTTTCCATGAGCTCAACTTCCGTATCCAATGGTCTACTTGGCAGTTCCATTCTGAGGACTAATAGGCATGTCAAAACAAATCTCTTGATTCTTTTCCATTAAAGCTGATGCCTCGGGGCTTCCTTGCTGGCGCAGTGGTTGAGAGTCCGCCTGCCGATGCAGGGGACACGGGTTCGTGCCCGGGTCAGGGAAGATCCCACATGCCGTGGAACAGCTGGGCCCGTGAGCCATAGCCGCTGAGCCTGCGCGTCCAGAGCCTGTGCTTCGCAACTGGAGAGGCCGCAACAGTGAGAGGCCCGCGTACCGCAAAAAAAAAAAAAAAAAAGCTGATGCCTCTTCCAATCATCCCCATTTCATAAAATGGTCCCACTATCTAGCCAGTTGCTTACGTCCCCAGTCCAGGAACCATCCTTGATTTCTTTTCTTTCCACCACTCCCCACACTTATCCCAGTAAGCGTTCTTATCTTGGCTTCAAGTCCATCCACTTCTCCACCACTATCTCCTATTTCAAGCCACCATTATATCTGATCTCAGGTACTAGCTGATGTCAGTGCTCATTCATATTCTTAAGACTTTGCATCTCGGTGCCTGAGGGCTGCCTTTCTCCAATCTAGAAAGGTCATTCTGCTCACCTGCTGCGGGCAGGAAGTGCTGGGGAGGTAACAGCTGCTACCCCTTAACAGCAACCTCAATTTGGGAATCGGTGCATAAATACCGCAGCTCCCTCAGCTTTCAGGTGGGACCATTCTGAGGTGTGTTTTGAAGCATTTCCCCAAGTTTCTCTGCAGGATTAAGCTCCAGTTGCTTACTATGGTAACTGGCTTAATAACACACCCTTTGTTGCTTGCCTTCCCTTCTTTGTATTCCTTCCCCACACTCCTTCCAAGGAGTTCCCTGCATCTCCTAAATAAATGAATTACACTTGAACCCTTGTCTCAGGGTTTGCTTATGGGGGAACCCAAACTAAGACTCTGGTTCCCTGAAACAGCCTCTTCTCTGCTACAAATCTTTCTCTGTAGAATAGCCAGACTGAAATTCTAAAAATGTAAAGTAGATCATGTCTTCTCTACTTATAAACTTCTGCTCACTTTCCCCTCCACTTAAATTAATATCCCAAATCCTGGCTATAGCTCAACATGGTACAGATTCTGGCCCCACTGAGTACCATTATTTCCCTCTTCCACTTCACTCCAGCCCCACTGGGTTATTGTTTGTGTCTTGAAAGTAACTATCTACTTCCGTCTATGGCTGTTTGCACTTCTTTCTTCTGCCTAGAAAATTGATTTCAGAACTTCAGGGGCTGAGCTCCCTTTTACAATTCCAGTCCAGTCCAAATATCATCTCCTCTGAGAAGTCACTCTAATGTAGCCATGCCTTCCTACCATTACAACTCTTTGCAATTATCTTGTTATTTATTTCTTGCTTGTCTTCCCCTTCTATAACGGCCCTACTCTTAGGACAGGAACCTTGTGTGTCTTGTTCTTATTTTTTCCCCAGCACCTAGAACAGAGCTTAGCACTTAACATGGACTTTGACATGTATTTATTGAATGAATGCATGTATGTACATTATAATATCTTATTTGTCTTTAATTGTGTCAAACGATGGTCCTTTTATTAACAATTGTCATTTGTATTAATTATTATAATTATTTTACTTAAAACTTATTTAATAATTAGAAATAAAACAAATGATAACCCATAATGAAGAGACTCATGTACCTGACAATTATGGAGGGTCAGAGAGGTGCCAGGCACAGGACTTCCCTGGTGGTCCTGTGGTTAAGACTCCATGCTCCCAATGCAGGGGGCCCAAGTTTGATCCCTAGGCAGGGAACTAGATCCTGCATGCTGAAATTAAGAGCCTGCATGCCACAACTAAGACCTGGTGCAGCTAAATAAATAAATGAATAAATAAATAAATAAATATTAAGAGGTGTGCCAGTCACTGAAGATGTGAGATGAATAAGCAGTCTCCACTCTTTCTTATGCTATAATTGAGAATAGAAAACTGAAAGAGCAGAAGTTGTTTTATGTCTAACAACAACAATAGCCATAGCCAGAATGATGCCTCTCTGAGGATGATTTTCAGTTTCCCCCAGCACCTTCACTTCACTATGGTCACGAGCCTCATGACAGTGCTATAGGTAGCTTCATTCTTCAGGTGAGGAGACTAAAGCTTACAGAGATGAAGAGTTTTGCCAAATCTCATACAGCTTGCAAGAGACAACAGCGGGGGCTTCCTTGGTGGCTCAGTGGTTAAGAATCCACCTGCCAATGCAGGGGACATGGGTTCGACCCCTGGTCCAGGAAGATCCTACATGCCACGGAGCAACTAAGCCCTTGTGCCACAATTACTGAACCTGTGCTCTAAAGCTCGCGAGCCACGACTACTGAGCCCGTGTGCCTAGAGCCCATGCTCTGCAACAGAAGAAGTTACAGCAATGAGCATCCACATACCCTAACGAAGAGTAGCTCCTGCTCGCCGCAACTAGAGAAAGCCTGTGTGCAACAATGAAGACTCAACGCAGCCAAAAATAAATAAAAAAATAAATTTATTTAAAAAAAAAAAGAGATAACAATGGGACTGGGACTAGATTTGGGGATTCCAGGAACCGTTTTTCCACTGCCTCCCTCTGCATCTCCCACTTGTGCACAGTCTGGGAACAGAGCAGATGCCCATCAGATGCTTGTTGACAGGTGGTAGGATGCTTACTAACACCTTAGGGAGCATCCTCCATTTGGGAGCCCCTTGGGTGGCTTGACCAAAAGACACTGCCAGCTGCTGCCACTCCTGATGGTCCAGAATTACATGGTCACTGTGGGAGGCAGCTGGCATCTTGTAAAGCAAATTTACTGCTGATAATGAATATGTGATGCAGGTGCACACCTGCTAAGTAGGTAAGTTATGTTTTCATATGTCGTTAGGTGAATCCATTAATGAAATACATTGGTTAAATAAATAATGCGTGTAATCCACTAACGTGCATTGGTGCCTAGTGCAGTAAACCAATCTTAAACTAACAACCGGTAAGAGAACTAACCTGTTTAAGGCATAGATTTGCTCTATTTGAGGACAGGGAATGAATAGATTTCTTCTTAGTTATGAATAATAGATTGATCTTTGCTTCACAAAGTTAACTCTGTAATGTAATATTTGTCTTTCTACACATTGCTTAGATAAAGTCCTGCTACATATTTGCCTGGGCTGAGAATACAGTATTTTTTTTTTTATTTAATTTTATTTATTTATTTTTGGCTGCATTGGATCTTCATCGCTGTGCACGGGCTTTCTCTGGTTGCGGAGAGAGGGGGCCACTCCTCATTGCCGTGCGTGGGCCTCTCATTGTGGTGGCTTCCCTTGTTGCTCTAGAGCACGGGCTCAGTAGTTGTGGCACATGGGCTTAGTTGCTCTGCAGCATGTGGGATCTTCCTGGACCAGGGCTCGAAGCCGTGTCCCCTGCATTGGCAGGCAGATTCTTCACCACTGCACCACCAGGGAAGCCCCGAGAATGCAGTATTTTTGTGAATCAAGTTACATGCACTGCAAGGTAGGGATGAAGGGAGGACAGCATGGAGAAAGCACCAGGGAAGAAGTCAGGTGGGGTTAGGAAAGGCAGTTTGTCTGCTAATTGCTAGGTAAGAGTTGAAGGTGAGGATGGTTGAACTCTCCTTCTGAGGGGTGGGATGCTCCAGTGGAAAGTCATTGTACCATTCAGAAAGGAACCTTAGACTGGAGGGTTACATGCCTTTCTGGTTCACTGATCACTTTGTCTACAGAGGAAGAAACTCTCACCAGCCCCCACAGGCCACCGGCTTTCTCTTTCTACTACAACAAACCTTGCCCGAAAGAAAGGTAGACTCAGGATGGATTTAGTCATCAAAGCGTGATGTCTTGCTTTCATTAAGTGTGTTATAAAATATTTATTAAGAAATACAGAATCAAAAGGCTGTTGAACTCAGAGGACTGAATCTAGTCCTACTCTCTAGAGCCCTGAGAGGTGCAGGGATTTTCCCAAAGCCCCACAGAGCTAACCCTTGAATTAATGCCCTCCCGTCTTCCTGTCCAGCTCCTTCTTTCACATCACCCTTTTTCTTGGTTGGCAGCCCCATCCGTCCTCTACTCTCTTCATGTGGCATGCTTATTTCTGCCCCCACGTGGTTCCAGGTGAACCGGGGTAAATTCCCTCCTTGATTTTTCCGGCATCAGCTATAACTGGATGCACCAAGGCAGGGAAATAATTGCAGCGCTCCCACAGAAAACAGCATAGAGCAGAAGAGCCATGTTATATGACATGTTCCTGGGGCATTCTATCCATCCCAGGCAACCCTAGACTGCTAGGTGTTAAACGTTTCTTGTTTTTTGTCCATAAGTTTTAGTTCCTAAAAGGGACTCTTGGGTCAACACTTGGGGACATAGTGAATCACTTTCACAAAAACTTAAAAAAGAGAGAAACAAGAATGCTCTCTGAAAGAATAAACAGTAGAATGAGTGTGTTATGCATCGTGTACACCATGCATCCTCCCCCCTACCCCCGTAGGACAAAGGAGTCCACTGCCTCCCTCTCCAGCCTCATCTGCCACTCTTCCCCCCAGCACTACTCCCCACTCCAGCCTCATCAGACATCGTTCCATTCATTGGCCTTATCTGGGACATGTTCCCCACTCTGCCTGAGACCCTTCCCCTCTCCTCCTTCCTCCATCCCCTTCCCTTTTGACTTTCTCACCGCTTCTCTTGATTGGGTCCCATATCCCTGTGTGGTGGACACTGGGGCTCAGCCCAGACCCCCTTTTCAGGGTCAGCCCACTCATCCCCATCTGCTGGAAACATCAGCAACTCCTGGAGCTCTCACTGAGATTTGATCTGGTCCACAGGGAACTTCCTCCCCAAGGTCCTGTCCCTCCCTGTGGGGTGGCCATAGCCAATGACCAGCTGATTCAGGGATACCATGTCTCAGCCCCCTTGCCTCAGTTGGGGTCCTTTCTGCAAGGTCATCTCAGCACCAGAGTTCCTCATAAGACTGACTGGAGCTTTGTTTGCAGCCTCATTGCAGGCCAGCTTCTCCCAATCCTGCCTTCCTCACTTTCTCACAGGTGTATCTCCTGAGAGAACCCTCCAGTCAGCTTTCTGTACACAATTGCCCATCTTAGTCTGTTTCCCAGAAATCCAGGCTAAGACAGTTGGTGTCAGGAGTGGCCCTAGGAAGAAGACGCTAAAATGCAATCTTGGAGATCCCTCTCACCCATCATCTGGCAGTGAGAACCCCAAAACTGGTGGTAGGTGGAGTCAGGATAGCTTCTGATGTACGTAGCAGTGCAATTGTTAGGACTGGACTAGGACACCAGTGGAAGGGGATGCACTGGCTTGTGTAATATCTTAGGCACTGGAGAGGTTTGAGGGAAATAGTATCTAAGAGGATCATGGAATTGCTGGCAGTTGCTGAATGTCATTGATTCATTGAAGGGAGATGATGACAGGCTCAGAGTAAAACTAATCATCAGTTCTAGACAAAATGTGAAAGCCAAAGCCTCCTTGTCAGCATTTAAGGAAATCCTAATCTCTGCAGTAGGGCCGGGAAGTGTGGAGAATCAGACTCAGAACTCAACTGTAGGAGGAACAGATCTGCAGAGAAAGTTGAATCTGGCCCTAGCAAGTCTCCTATGCCAAAATCATGGTCCTAATATAGAAGAAATGGGATCCTAAGACATGAGACTAGGATATCTGAGTAGATGCAGTTGAGAACCTTGAATTTACAGATTTTCCTGGAGCCATTGGATCCACAGAAGTGTTCTACTCCCCACTGGTGGCAGATTCTGAAGATCGTGTGGAGGGTTCCATTGAGGCAGGTGTCTTACAAGATGATACTTGTTTCCCTCAGGATCTACCTCCGTCTCCTCTCCTGGCAATTAGACCAACCACATGGGCTAAATCCCTGCACAATGTGACTGAGGATAAGCTGGGTTTGCTATGGAGGAGAGGGACCATCTGCTGAAGTGGCCACAGAATCTGACTAACATGTACCAGCAGGAGCTGGAAGACTACACTTAGGACTGAATCCTGAGGTGCTGGGTCAAGGGGGACAGAAAATAAAGTTGGATAAAGGAGAGTTATTTAGGAGCTCTCTGAAGGGCTATTCAATTTTGGAGCTCCCTGGAGGACCCAACTGAGGCCTCTGCTGCAACTGTATTGCTGGCCAGCTTCTCTTTCTATGCTTTTCTCTCTTCCTTATAGGTCCTTTGACCCTCTCTAGGTAACTCTCCAATCAGTTTTCTGGTACAATTCTCCATCCCAGAGTCTATTCCAGATTCTCTCCTGTGTGTTCCTATAGTCTGTCTGTACTTCCTCTATTGTAACACTTATCACACTTGCCCACTCTTCTGCCCCAGTACTTACCATAGTGCCTTGAATGCTGGCACATAGTAGTTGCTCAGTTACTTATTGTTGAATGAACGGTGAAATGAATGTGACTTAGGGAGACAGAATGGCTCTCAGGTCAGAATAAGACCTGATGGAAAGAATTACTATATCTAAAGAAAGAAGGGGCTGGTTAACCTCAGAATAGTAATAAAAGCAAATCTTAGAACGGTGTCCATCCAAGTAGCATCCAGAGAGAAGTGCCTTAGCCGTAGGATTTTGCTTATTCTGATCTCTTTAAGCAAAGCTGTGTCTAATGTGGAGATATAAGAAAGGGCTGCAGCCAATGAGTTTATTGCATATCCAGTCACATGGGTGGGACCCTGCTGTGGAGGTAGGTGCCCCAGAGGCAACCTTAACCTGCCGCTTTTGCACATTTGGTCCATCTACTACCTTCCTCTTATTCTGCTTCCAGGATCACCAAATAACTCTATCTGTGGATTGGTTTCTCACATAGGCCTATTGACAGGTCATGGGGACTCAGGCATGCAAGTCCATGGAGCAGCTATAGTTCTTCATGCAAGTGAACTAACTTACCTTCTGATTTTATATATCAGTCCTGTTTAATGTGAGTCTGATCCCAAGAGATGAATCTACTCTCACTGTACTGACAAGTCACATTTCTAGCCCTGGGAGGTCCAGGGCCAGAACCTAGACTGTGGGTGAACTCACTAAAATAATGATGCATTCCCACCCCTTCCCCACGTTGACTACGGGGATCTCATTGGCTTTTTCTAGGGAATACCCTGACTTCACCATGTGCTAAGAATCTATTATCTATTTTGGGATTTCCATGAAGAGTAGGGCAGGGACTGGGTGGTCAACTTCCTTTATCCCTCTAACAATATTACCTGGTGCTTGGGCTTATAATCATTATTTAATGAAGGCTAAATGAACTAAATGTCCCTGCGGTATATGGGGTCCCTCGGAATGAGGGAATTCCTCCCTCAGGATGACTGGTGAGGAGGTCTCTAGGGTCTGTGGACTGAAGTGGGTCCTCTGCAAGATTTCATATGGGGTCTGGTATGCCTGTTGCTCTCAGGGATCCTGGGAGGGCCCTTTGGGCCTACAGTTGGGCTCTGAGCCTCAGTTTGAGAACTAGTGGTCAGAACTAAATTTGTTTCTTGTGGTTGGGAATAAAACCATTTGTCTCCTTAAAAAAAAAAAAAAAATCCGGGCTTCCCTGGTGGACCAGTGGTTGAGAGTCCGCCTGCCGATGCAGGGGACACGGGTTCGTGCCCCGATCCGGGAAGATCCCACATGCCGCGGAGCGGCTAGTCCCGTGAGCCATGGCCGCTGAGCCTGCGCGTCCGGAGCCTGTGCTCCGCAACGGGAGAGGCCACAACAGTGAGAGGTCCGCGTACCGCAAAAAAAAAAAAAAATAATAATCCTTTGATGGAACTGGAGGGTATTATGCTTAGTGAAATAAGTCAGACAAAGAAAGACAAATATTGAATGTTATCACTTATGTGTGGAATCTAAAAAATAAAACAAGCTAGTGAATATTACGGAAAAAAACCCACAGACTCACAGATATAGAGAACAAACTAGTGGTTACCAGTGGGAAGAGGGAAGGAGGAGGGTAAGATAGGGGTAGAGGATTAAGAGGTATAAACTACTGTGTATAAAATAAATAAGCTACAAGGATATATTGTACAGCTCAGGAAATATAACCAATATTTTATAATAACTATAAATAGAGTATAATCTATAAAAATTTTGAATCACTATGCTGTACACCTGAAACTAACATAATATTATAAATCAACTACACCTCAAAAAAAAAATATCCTTTGTATCTGTTAAATATGTAGAATTTCCCCCACTTTACTGCAGGAGAAACTGAAGGCTAATTTTACCACTACCATGATCATTATCAAAAAGTCCTTGGTAGCAACTAACTCTTTTCTAGTTCAAGTATATGGGAAATTTCACACTGCAATCTCCACTCTAGCAGAAAGACAGTACTATGTCAGACAGTGGCATCAGACTAGATATATTGACCCAATCAATGTATAGATGTTATACTTCATGGATTTTAAGATGTACATTTTTTTCTTTTTCTTTTTTTTTTTTTGCGGTACGGGGGCCTCTCACTGTTGTGACCTCTCCCGTTGCGGAGCACAGGCTCCGGACGCGCAGGCTCAGCGGCCATGGCTCATGGGCCCAGCTGCTCTGCGGCATGTGGGATCTTCCCGGACCGGGGCATGAATCCGTGTCCCTTGCATCGGCAGGCGGACTCTCAACCACTGCGCCACCAGAGAAGCCCAAGAGGTACATTTTTTTTTCACATTTATCATCTCTGAAATTGGGATAAATCTTAATCATCGATGTCATGTTATAGTTTAAACTGGAAACAATTTTTCTTTCTTAGTATTACATAAAATTATGGCATCTTATAATTGATGGTATCTTAGATTAAATGAAATATGAGGGTAAAATGTTATATAGCATTCTTGGTTGAGGGGAAGCCAGGGATTGGAATGTTTTTTTCTAATTTTTGTCCTTCGTACATGAAGTATTTTGACCCATGGGGAGGAAGTTAATTGTCTAAAAGGAAGAAATACCTCCTAAAATAAAATTAAGAGGAAGACAAGCACTGCTCAAGGGTGAAGGATGCTGGCCTTCCTGCTGCCATGGCACTGGCCAGGGAATGCCAATACTGTGATTACCTGGGTCTTCCTCTCTGGGTATCCCCTGGGACATTTCCCTCCACTTCTCTCACTCATAAAACCTTACCTCTCCCATCTCCTAGCCCCAGAGATTTAGCCAATCTGAACAATAATCTCTTGAGACTCCTCCATAGCAGTGAATGCTAATGACTCCATGCTTTATCCTTTTCCCTTCCTTCTCCTGTATCATGTGTCTTTTAACAGTGGCTTACTGGAGTCATACTGCCCCAGTCCAAGGGAGCCCCTCTCATGGTGGAAGTTACAGGTATCAGTGACAAGCTGGTAGAAGTCGTATTTTCAGTTCATAGCTTCCCTCAAATCACACCATTTATTTGGAGAGCTCAATTTTTATACTATTTTGCTGTTTACAAAACATATATTGACAAATATTTTCTTATTAGAGGCTCACAAAACCCTGAGAAGTAGGCAGGGTAGACTTTATCACCATTTTTCAGATAAGGCAGCAGAAGTCCAGAGAGATGAAGCAGTTTGGTCAATGACACTGTTTGCTAATGAAGGAAATAAGACCAGAACACAGGTACTCTGATTCTGGGGCCATTGTTCCTCCTTCTAGGAAAGAGACCATTTCATAACAGCTTCTTCCCTTGCCTAGGACTAGATGGGCTTCCAAAACGGCCAGATTATACAGAGCCTGGTAGGTTATGTCAGAGGTTTTGGCCTTTATCGTAAGAGCCCTGGGAAGTCATTGAAAGACTTAAAGTAGGCAAATTAAGATGAACAGATTTTTGTTTATTTGTTAAAGTTAATGAGGTGTTGTGGGGAGAATGGATTGTATGAAGGCAGGAGTGGAAACATTTAGGAGGCAGTAGATCAGGCAAGAGATGATGGCACCTGGTCTAGGCGCATGACAATGGATGAGAGAGAGGAAGAGGGAATTCTGGGAAGATGGTGGCTAGAGCTAGTGTCCTATGGCCTTTCTGCCCTAGTTCCAATCCAACTACCAGCTGGAGGTGTAGTGTTTTGGGAGTAGTGTTCAGCCTTCTGGGCGAGAGAGGAGCTTGGAGATAGACAGTGGAAAAGCCATGAGGCAAAAAGTATAGCTATTACAGGGAGCTTGAGCCATGGAGATGTACTGCCCATAGAAGGTCAGTGTCAGCCCCATGTGGTCCTAGGAGCACCTGCTGGCCTACCTGCTCTCAAGGAGCTGAGGTAGGACTGCAACATGGACTGGGTTCCTCCATCTCTGAGAGCTGTGGTCTTTGTTGCCTAGGAGATGGATTGCAGAGATATTTATCCAGAGGTTTCAGCAGGGGAGAGACAACCTGGCAACTGGGTCAGAGGCTGCTGTGCTTTCCAGTGCTTCTGAGTTCATTGCCATTCTTGATAGCTTGTTCAAGACAGAACAAGCCAAGTACTCACAAAGGAAAAGGCAATGAACCCAGGGGGTTCTCAACAGCCACAGAGAGCAATAATAAGCAAAATGCTCAGAGAGGTAACTCCTTTGGAATAAAACTACTAGAGGAGATATTTGATCTTACTTAAAAAATAAAACAAGTACTTAAGGGGAGTCATACAAACTTAAAAAAAAAAAAAGATCTCCTGGAGCCAGGAAAAAAAAAAGAACAAAACCAAACAATAGCTCTGATTTTTAAATTTAAAAACTAAGGGGCTTCCCTGGTGGCACAGTGGTTGGAAGTCCGCCTGTCGATGCAGGGGACACGGGTTCGTGCATCCGGTCCGGGAAGATCCCACGTGCCACGGAGCAGCTGGGCCCATGAGCCATGGCCGCTGAGCCTGTGCGTCCGGAGCCTGTGCTCCGCAACGGGAGAGGCCACAACAGTGAGGGGCCCGCGTACCGCAAAAAAAAAAAAAAGAAAAAAAAGAAAAGAAAGTTAAGGAGGGGATGATCACTGTTGTAAACAATATATTTAAAAAAAATTTTTTTTTTTTTTGGCTGCTTTGGGTCTTCGTTGCTGCGCGTGGGCTTTCTCTAGTTGTGGTGAGTGGGGGCTGCTCTTTGTTGCAGTGTGCGGGCTTCTTATTGTGGTGGCTTCTCTTGTCGCAGAGTACAGGCTCTAGGCACGTGGGCTTCAGTAGTAGCAGCACGCAGGCTCAGTAGTTGTGGCTCACAGGCTCAGTAGTTGTGGCACACGGGCTTAGTTGCTCCACGGCATGTGGGATCTTCCCGGACCAGGGATCGAACATGTGTCCTCTGCATTGGCAGGCAGATTCTTAACCACTGCACCACCAGGGAAGTCCCTGTAAACAATATTAATGCCTAGAAGTTCAAGTGAAAGAAATATCTTGATGCACAGATCAAAAATACAAAGAGACAGAAATCATGAGGGAAAAATGATATTTGGAGAGCAGACACAGGAGGCTTAACATGTGAATAATAGGGGTCCAGATGAGGTGAACTTAGGCAAGTCTGATGACTGATGCAGGCAGTAATTGTTGGAGAAGACATTTCAAGGATTTTCCTTGGCTTCTGCTTTGTACAGTTGGGAGGACAGCAGTGCTACTACCTAAAATGGATTGTCCTGGAGGATAAGTGGGTTATGGGGCAAACCAGGCAGGTGGGAGAATGACAAGTTAAACTTAAAAGTATTGATCTTGAAGAGCATATGGGCACAGAAGAGGAGGCACTGAATTGCTATTGGATATGCAGTTCTAGAGAAGAGATATCTGGGATGTAGATGGAGAATTAGAAACCATCAACCTAGAATGAAAATTGAAATAAAAGGCATAGATGAGAGAGCCTAAGGTGAGAGGGGGGAAAAAAAACTGTTGGGACAAAGGCGGTGGTGCGATCATTCTTTTCTCTCCCTTCCCTTTTTACTCCCCACTCTTGACTCTACACTGTGCCTGCCTTCCATTTCCTTTCTTATTACATGCCATGAGACTTAGTGGGGAAGGGGAGAGAAAGGGGAAAAGAAGGAAGGAGAAAACAAGGAGAAGAATATGAGGAAGAGGAGTGGGAGTGGTGACTTAAAATGGAGAAGCAGTATCAAATCTACCTAAAGGCTTACCAGTTCCCATCACCTGAGCAGAGGGGTGATCCACGAGCAGGTCAACTATCAAGGGATAGCTTCACAGGGAGGTTCCATGGCTGTCTTTCCTGAGGTATAAAAGGAAAAGTAGAACTAGCATTTCTTTTTTCTTTTTCTTTTCTTTTTTTTTTTTTAACATCTTTATTGGAGTATAATTGCTTTACAATGCTGTTAGTTTGTGCTTCATAACAAAGTGAATCAATTGTACATATACATATGTTCCCATATCTCCTTTCTCTTGTGTCTCCCTCCCTCCGATCCTCCCTATCCCACTCATCCAGGTGATCACAAAGCACCAAGCTTATCTCCCTGTTCTATGTGGCTGCTTCCCACTAGCTATCTATTTTACATTGGGTAGTGTACATATGTCCATGCCACTCTCTCACTTTATCACAGCTTACCCCTCCCCCTCCCCATATCCTCAAGTCCATTCTCTAGTAGGTCTGTGTCTTTATTCCTGTCTTGCCCCTAGGTTCTTCACGACATTTCATTTTTTCTTAGATTCCATATATATGTGTTAGCATATGGTATTTGTCTTTCTCTTTCTGACTTACTTCACTCTGTATGACAGACTCTAGGTCCATCCACCTCA